>BGPR01007328.1:0-44757 GCA_013235015.1 Araneus ventricosus | reverse complement strand
TGACTGCCGATTTTTTAAAAAAATCACTTTATAGATGCAGCACTTGCAAACGTGTCGAAATACCCTTGAGCCAGAAGAGTTGTTATTTATATGCAAAGCTTTATTATTATAATATGAACCAACGCTATAAAAGTACTAAGTTTACACATTAACTTGAGAAAATCGCAGTATGCAGAGCAAATAAACTAGCTTATGTTATAAACAGACAGAGGAATGAAACAGATATCATTTGTTTTAAAATTTATTTTTCGTACAAAATAAACAATAATTCCGATATGCTGCTGATTTAGGATTTTGCATTGTTTAGAATGAAACAAAATATTAACATGGTATATGTTTCGACAATTTTTTCGCTTCTAACTTATCATCTGCGTCCTGAAATTCTATTTAAAAGTTATGATATCTTATTGAATTATCGTCTGACTCAAATTCGGATATTTAAGTTTTATTTTGAATGTTGGATACTGCTTAGTTATGTCGAATGATATTTCAGATTATGAAAAAGAAAAAAATTCACACCTAGATTACAGAGGATATGAATTTTTTCTGAAGTCTTGAATTGGAAGACAGGTTTTATGCATGAAAAATATTCTTTAGGAGGAAAAGGAAAAAAGCAAACGCTGAAATAAAATTTACCAAGAATAAGACTTTCATTTTACAGTTTCCTGTTAATTATTTTTTTCATCGGAGAAAATTAAAGTAAGAATAAGTTTAAGTGCACATAGAATAATATATACAAAATTATTTCGGGCAATCAAGATAATAAACATGCAGAGCGCAAGAGAATACATAATCTAGCATATTGCAGGAATTTTGCATCACATATGTGCATTTCATATTATAGTTCAGATTTTGGAGAAGGTTAAATTCACGCCTAGATTATAGAGTATATGAATTTTTCTGAAGTCTCGTATTGGAATACAGGTTTTATGCATGCAAAATATTCTTTAGGAGGGAAAGAAAACATCAAACGCGCAAGAAGAAGACTTTCTATTTTCACTTTCCTGTAAATTCATTCTATTTCAGCGGAGAAAATTAAAGAAAGAATAAAATTAAGTGCATATTGAATAATATATAACGAATGACTTCGGGCAATCAAGATATAAAATATGCCGAGCGCAAGATAATGCCTAAGCTAACATATTGCAGGAATGTTGCATCAAGTATGGGTATTTCAAATGATAGTTCAGATTTTGTAAGAAGGTTAAACTCACACTTGGATTAAAGAATACATGAATTTTTTTTCACTTTAGCAACGTAGTGGAAGACAAATATTTTCGGTATCAGATGTTATGCATGGAAAATATTCTTTAGAGAGAAGAAGAAATCCGTGGATGCAAATCAGATTTATAAAGAAGAGCAAGACTAACATTCTTCAGGTTTCCTGTGAATAAAACTTTGTCAGCCTTTAATATAAAACTAAGAATATGATTAAGTGCATATAGAAAAGCATATTTATAATGATTTGGGGCAACCAAGATAGAAAATATGAAAAGTGCAAGAGAATATCTAAGCTACCTACTGCATGTCAGACAGCAGCAAGATTAGCGAAATAATGCAGAAAAAATAATCCAAGAATATTTGGTTGTTTTTTCTGACGAAAAAGAAACGAATCTATAGGAACAAGAGGGTTTCCAGTAGTCTTCATATTTTTATTTGTTTTATTTTAGCTATCTTCCAGTAAAATGAAGCATTGGTATTGCTCCTAAGAAAAACTTATATTAAACAATGTAGGAAAGTCAAATGATATATGTATATAAATACTAAGCATTCTGTCTTGTTCAAATTCTTCTAATGGACTAAATTCAACTTCACATGCAACACATCTAATTCGTCGCACCACCTTCAGTTTCGGTATAGTGTAGGTCAAAAAATAATCATCATTCTGTTTTTTAAGTTTGTTTTTTTTACAAAATAATCACTTGATGTAGATTTAGGAGATGCAATCTTAGGTAAGATAAGATAGGTAATTTTATTTATAAAATTTAATGCAAAAATTCTTGTTTGAGATGTTTCATAACAGTGTTTGTCTAAAAGCGTTTTTTCTCAATTAAAACATGTTCTCCATTACAAATCAGAAAACAATTCTCCTTATAAACAATGAGAATATTAGTAGATGCACATTGCCAAACAATTCATTTCGTCTTTTCATATTTTTCTGATGGATCCACCTCATCCTAAGGTGCAACACATGTAATTCGTCATACCACTTTATTTTCTGTATAGTGTCTTTCAAGAAGTTAACTCTTATGGTTTTTTTTTGGTTGTTGATTTATGTTCAGAACTTGAAGAAAGGCAAACTTAGCTAAGCTGAGACAGCTATTTTGTTTATGAAAAAACTCGCGTGGCAGGCGATGAAACAGTTTTTGTCAGCGTTACACAACTTTAAAATACTTTCTCCATTAACCTTCGGTCGGGTGGCATAAAAACCAATCCTACTATAGACGCCTATAGGGAGTGTTTTCGATCCCAATATTTGGCGATATTTCGCTTTTTTGGCGAGAATTGCTTTGTAAAGTTTTTCTATTTCAACAACGACCGAGAGTTGCAATCTGTTATAAGAATGTAAACATATCTACTTTCTAGTTTTTCGGTATGTGTATGTGTGTGACTTAAAGTAGAATGAATTCCTTCTTGAGTGTCTTAAAGTTGAAAATAATTTGTTGTTAATTGTGAATAAAGATGGAAGATTTTCAAAACACGTATAAGAAAAACTCAGTTTCGCGCCAATCAAAGTAAATACCGAAACCCTAGCGGGCACAATGATCAACTTGGCGTGGTAAAAGACATCCCCATAGGCGCCTATAGTGGGATTGGTTTTTATGCGGTCGGGTGCAACTCATCTATGAGAATAGAATTTAAATTGTTGCTTAGGCTTAAGCAAGAGTTTATCAAACTGAACTATTCGTTGATACAAAGCTATATTCGCACTTTTTAGATAACTCTTTTTACTTTTCCTTGCAATTTCAACTAGCAAAATGTCCAGGAATTAAAGAGGGAGTTGACGTTTACTTTCCAGTAAGTTTCATTACCAATGACAACTGTTGTCGATAAGAGTCTGAAATAATTCGACATTTGTGAAACAATGTCTTAGAAATAATGATCAATACCATTCAAAAATGAGTTTAAAAAACAGGTACACGAACTTCTGCAGGTGCATGAAAAGAAATATTGTGAAAAATTTGGAAAATCAAAAATACAGACATAATCGTGTGCAACTCAACCAGACCAGATTAACCTCTCCCTCACATACATCAAAATTGCACTAGAGAAGAAACCACAATACCCTAGTGTGAATGGTAAGGATCCAGGAAGGTACAAGACGTCTCACACCTTTCTGGGCTAAACCCTCACTTTGATTCAAAAAAATATGGGTGCTTCATCTCACAGATTGAAAGCGCCCGATGGAAGGTTAAACAATGGAAATGATTTGTTCCACTAAACAAATGAATGACAATATATGTATATTACAACACAATTCATGCCTTTTCATTTATACAGTTTTAATAGACCCAATTCATCCTCACGTGGAACATACTTAATCGATCGCGTCAGTTTTATGTTATAAAGTATAGGGCAAAAATAATCACTCGATTGCACTTCCTTTTTGCAAGAAAGATCCCACTGAATAGATAGCTAGGATTGATTAGATGCGCTAGACGACAAGTTAACAACTATACCAAAGGTAAGAAAGAAGCTGAAATAAAAGCACTTTCTAAGAAAACTGCTGAAACACTTGACAAACAGAATGAGAAACATTTTTATCCATTAGGAAGAACAGCAGGCCTTCTGGCGACGTCCTGCCATTCGTGAAAATTATAACTAACGAAATAATTAATTCGAGACGTTGTGGCATAGATTAAATTATATTCAACGTTCCTTGTTGTTCCTAGTGGTAATTCAATCGTCTTAATAAATGTGTAGAAATAATAAACATTGGAAATTTATTATTACATGCGATCAAATATAATAGAATAGATTTTGCAAGAGTAAACGGGCTATTGCTTTAAATTCGATTTTCAGATTTGTTTCTATCAAGAATATGATGAGCGTAATTATCATCAGTGTGAACTATCATTAAATAGTAGGAAGTTTGTTATGAGGCTATGTCGTAATATCCCTAAAAATTCAGCTATCCGTTCAAGGGCTGAAACAAAAAAAAAATCGGGATATTTTCAGATTGTTTTTCATTTTTAAGTTAAAAATATAAAACTTTCCGTAAATTTGAAAATAATTGCAATTCATTTTTTAAAATTGTAGGTCAATTTTCGATGAAATATCATTAGATTCTGAAATAAATATGCCAGCAAATATTTGGCTAAGTTTAAAGTTCTAGAAGAATTTCTTTTGGTAATCTGTATAGATAAAAGATCTTATTTTTTATCTAAGCATGTATGTAAATTCGATTTTTTCTTCTCTATTAATTCCCTGTCAGCTTAATTTCCTGTGACAAATTTGGCACAGTGATGGATTAGCATAAGTTGTGGTTGATACCGTAAAAAAAGATTTTAAAATTCAAATAAGATTTTTATTTATTTATTTTGAAGTGATAAATTTGAGCATTTTTTTGCCTCTTTTAGCGAATTTGCTGCGTATAATCTCACCAGAGAACTGTAATTTTTATATCATTCTACATTCCAAATTTTCCCTCTTGTAATAACAATACATTGAAGTTTCTATGTAGCTTTCCTCGGTTTTAACAATTTTATAAAGTTATCGGGAGTGCCTTTCTTCTGCGAATGAGTTTTGACATGCAAAACGAAATATTATGCTGCCGTGTTTTAATTTATTAAACGTCAGATAGAACCTTTTTCATATTTTCTCTAACTTTTTTGCCTTTTTATGTTTCAGTTTTCAACGTATATTTTCGGCAAAAATTTTGTTTGCCTCTGAAAAGTTTAAGTTTATATTTTTAATCAGCAACGCTGGATAAATTCTGAATAGGTTAATTATATTTTTTAAAGCTCTATTACGTATTGTACTTAATATTATTTAAATGTTATATAAATAAATTATATTAAATATTATTGTATAAATGTTAATATATATAGTAATATCAACCATTATATAATAAATATGAGTATTCATATACATATATATCAAATTAAAAACACACTAACAATTTGCACAAAAGTGCATTATATTTACAATATAAATAAATATTAACATTAAATTAAATTACCTTAACCATAATCATACATTTGAAAGATTTGACATAAAACTATTAGCATTAATACTTATCTAAACTTGAAATAGAGAATCCTTATTTTAAATTCCAACATTCAAAGAGGTCAACAACCCTTGGGACTAGTTGGTCGTATTAATCTAGATTTGTGGCTCCAACCCTCTACGAAGCCAATTGTTGGACAAAGGAAAAAGCAGAATATGTTCATCTCAAAATGTGAATAAAGAAGAAAATATTAAACTATTACACCTACCAATATCTAAGATTTATATAAACTTACTATTATACAAAATACTCTTCAAAACTAACTATATACATAAGATATAAAACAACAAAAACAATTTTTTTTGGAAAATGCAAAAATTAAATTACTCCACAAGTACAAGAAAAACCAAATTAAAAAGAAAGAAAGCTATTTCTGCATTCGCCCAAAAGCTGCGTCAATAAAAAAGCAATATATCAGAAAATAAGAAACAAAAGACAAAAAATCAAAAACATGCAAGAAACAAAATGCAGAAATTAAATAATTAGAAAAATATCACGGCAAGCCGCTCGTCAGGGAGCGAATCCCACCATGATATTAATAAGTGCTTTTTTCTGCCAGCAACATACGAAGAAACGTAAAAAGTTTTGTCGCTATCGTGGTTGGTGCCTTTCACTGTGGGTGCTTCTTGAGAGGATAGCAACAGAAATTCTTATGTTTTCCGTATGTCGCTTTTTGGAAAAAGCACTTATTAATATCATGGTGGGCTTCTCTGCCTCACGAGCGGCTTGCCATGATATTTTTCAAATTATTAAATTTTTGCCTTTTGTTTCTTGTATTTTTTTGATTTTTTGCCTTTTCATGCCTATATATATATTAGGATGGGCCGAAATATGCTAATTTTTTTTCGAAATCGATATTGGCATAGTACGCAAAAGTTGCGTAATGTACCAGTTAAAGCTCAAAAAAATTTTCTTGAGTATTGCTCAATATTTAGCCCGCCCCTTTGACATTGGAAAACAGAAAAAAAGAGAAAAAATTTTTCTTTCAAAAAATATATTTTCAAAAAATTACAAAATTATTACTGGCATACAATCAAAATGTTACATAATAGGTCAGTTAGAACCCACAATTTTTTTTATTAATTTCTATCAATATTTAACAGCGCCCCTCTGACATGAAAAACTGGACCATAAAAATAAATTTTCGTAATTAGTATGGCATTAATTGATTAATTAAATAGTACTATAAATAATAATAATTCTATAATTCTTACGTAATTTAACTTTATGTTCATTTTTTTTCGAAATTAGTAATAGCACATTTTTCCTTGAATTACATGCAGACAGAATACAGATTCGAACAAAAATTTAAAAATTTAAATTGCATATAATAATATCTCGTGCATATTGAATATTATGTTTGATAATAATATTGTCCCTTGTTGAAAATGTTGGAAGTTCTTTCCTTGCTTGAAATTAGTTTGGCACAAATATATCAATTTCTTGCAGTCAGCACAAACATTCATTGCAGCTTCAGATATTACTTTAACACATCGTTCAACAGATTGCGTGCGACATGGATATTCCTCGACAGATAGTACTGGAAACTGTTCTTCTCTGCTCATTTCTTTCAAATCTTGGTCCTTTATATGCATTGTAAGAGGTGGCTCTTTCACAACATATTTTGACCAATCAGTATAATCGGCTGCTTCGGAATTGAGTTTAGGTAGCTTGAAGAAACGCAAACCACCCGAGTTCTTCGTCTTCTTATGTCTGGCGCCGAGAATACGCCAAACTGCTAATTCCCGGATGTGTTTTCTAGAAACATGTAGCATTGATAATAATAGGTGTTCGGGAGGTGCAAAATATGCATTGTTTGAGAATACTTTGTAAATAATTTGCTTAACATTGTCTGAAAGCTGCCCTGCAAGGGAAATCATTTCCCAGAAACGTTGGGCAACATACTGGCAATTCGATTTCTTTTTATCTCAAACTATATTGGAGCATAAATCAGCATTACATACTTCACGATCATTATAAGATTCTGTGATTAACTTGGAGTGCCAATGTATAACTGTAACAAACGGTTTGTGGGTGTCAACCATCGTACATGAATGAGTATACCTGGGCTATTGTCATTTACGCTAGAAGAGCAATTACCATCTTTTATGGCAAGACAGATGCGATACAAATATTGTTGGTTAGTACTTGGCTTCTTATTATCTTTCAGATCCAAAGGCTAAAGAGTACAGTCAATTTGATCAAATTTGACAACTGGATTTTTTCACAATATTTTAGAAGTAATCCAATACGTCCAGAATATGAATATGTTCCGTATGTGCAACCGCCCATATCTAGAATATATATATATATATATATATATATATTGAGAAATTTTTATTAAATATGGCAATTAAACATAGTATGCCTCTAGAGGCATTTAGTGAATATAGACAAAAAACATTACTAGATCTTTTTAACTATAATTTTAAATCTAATGATTATATTAGACATCCTGATATTAAAAAACAAATTATAGAGTTGCAAACAGAATTTGTAAATGTCTATATAGACAAAATGCCCAGTAACTTTGCTATAATTTGTAAATATTATTACAAAAAATACTTATTGATCATATTATTAACATTGATATTTATAATGAGATAAAATTACTGAAAGAGACATTTCTAATAGAATTCAAGCCTTCCATAAAAAACGGGGAATTAATTATATTAAAAAATATCATCCTCACACCTTTCTAACACCAAAATTTCACAAGTGTCCCCTTAAATTTAGAAGCGTTACTAATGGCTGCAATACTTATATTATAAAATCTGGCAAGCTCCTGCAAAAGTACATACAGACAGTGATAGAAAATTTAAATAAGCAAAAAGATACAATTATAGTAAATAATAGTGTAGAGATATTAAATGTAATTAAGGATGTAGAAATAACTAGTGTACATACTTTTGACTTCCAGGATTTATTTAATAGCATATATATTGAAGATTTGATTAACACCCTAGTAAATATACATAAAGATTTTGATCTTGAAAAAGATATTAACATTCATAACTTTAAAAATCTTATTAATCTTGTTATAAAAGAAAATTATATCATTTTTGATAATAGGATTTTCCATCAAATTAAAGGATTACCTCAAGGAAGCCCAGCTAGCAATAGTTTAGCAAATATTTACCTTCACTACTATGAGAAAGATTTTACTAATTATAGCCATACTATAATATTCCGTTATAGTTATATACTATAATATTCCGAAGTCCAGCTAGCAATAGTTTAGCAAATATTTACCTTCACTACTATGGAAAAGATTTTACTAATTATAGCCATACTTTAATATTCCGTTATATAGATGATTTAATATTATTCAATAAAGAAATAGACCTTAAGCGACATATTGACTTCTATCCTGATTATTTAAAACTTAAAAAACTATATATTAAGGGGGCATACGACTGTTAAACATCGAAAAAATGGTGGGAAACTGTCAAATTCGATACATTATATCTCTGAATCAATGTAATTCACAAACTCACTTTTTTTCTAGAAAATATCTGTTCTTTCTCTTATAGTACACACATATTGAAACCTTCATATTCGTATGCATTTATTTAAGATAGTAATACATATGGATATCAGTTTCTTAGAAAAAAATGAGAAAGTCAACTAGCGCGTATGATTACGAATAAAATATTTATCTAAACACTATATTTTGGGTATCTAAGCAATCCAAACAGTCTGTTTAAGAAACTGAACCACAATTTATTAGCATTTAAATTTCGTTTCCAATTTATATACCAATTTAAAATAAAAATATTAAAAATAGTTAACATTTCAACTTTTCTAACCCCCGAAAAAACTTCTTTGGAGAAAATATGTACAAAAATTGTGGTTCATTTTGTAGAACGTAGCACAATACATATTAATTAAAAATTTTATCTAAAATATTCAATAGTTCTTGAAATATCGTGCGCGTAATATCAAAAAGCACATTTTGAAATATAGCGCTTTAAAAATATGGTTATATTCAAAGTTTACGTTGAAGAGTTGATACATTTTCCTTTATAACTTTCATAATTATGGGAATTTTTTAACGCGGATTATATTAAATTGTTCAGAAAAGACAGGGAAATATTATATGCTACAGGAGCTTGCTCTTTCCGTACAAGATCTATACAGACGTGTCCTTCACTTTTCTCGGGATTATCTTGATCTGGATTTTTGACCATGTTAACAAAACCGTTTGGTAAAAGTGATGCTGTACTTCAACAAGAATTAATTTATTCATATGTTACACACTTCGACACGATTCACACCTTGACACAAGATAACAATGACATATTTCCATAGGGCAACCCATGCAAGATCATTGAAGTGAACACTGACTCGATTCGGGTGGACTTCACAACAGATAAAACCATCCCGCCACTTATTGCCCAGTAGTCTATTTTCAGTGCACTTTATCATAGTAAGCTTGAATCACTCTAGCTCAAGGCCGCTGCCCTAAACTTGTTTCCTTAGTGCTCCACTATATTATGCTAATCGCCCTGGTTTTTTCTGTATTTTACCGAATTTCTCGGAAAATAGGAATTTCCCAGAATCCAATGAAAGGTAAACCCCAATTAGTTCAGATTCCTGGGTATTATTGTATTTGAAATTTTATTCACATTATAGCAATTCGTAAGCATCTCAATGGAATAAACCGAAGAATTAAACTATACAAGCATGTGATGCAAATTAATTCAAATTATGATCAACACACTCAATCTCCAAGACATCTCAACACAGAGAAGGAAGTTTCGTATTTTCGAGGATTATTAATGGACATAAATTGTTAATGAGTGGGTGATTTAAATTAGTATGGAAATATATACAAGTTAAAGCTTGATTCAATTTTTAAAGTTCTCTGATCTAATGTAGCTGAAACATCGCAGAATACAATCTCATAATAAATATGTGATGTTTCTTCAGAATTTTCGCATCGAGGTATGAAATTTTAATTATATTTCATTGACAAAATTAGATCACGCAATGTTAGCTTTGTATTCTTAACACTGATGTTTATCATTGTCTATTCCTATGTCTTTTATTAATTATAGAGTTAATTAGGGAATTATTTGTCTAAAGATATTTGTTTGATTAATTAAATGATGATGAACATATATTTATCAAGTATAAGATATTGTTTTAAGATTTTCATGTATTGCGCTTGTTTTAAAATTATTTAAACTTTTATCAAACAGCTCTTTCAGCATAATTTAGAGATATTTAATGCTAAATTATACGCAAATGTATTTAAGCTTAAAGATACGTCTATTCACTTAATTTATTTCGAAGGATTCATTCTTGTTGAATAATCTGGTTTGTAGAAGCTCAAGATGTTTTCACATGTGAAATTAACTTAAAGTGCGTTAAACCAAGCATGTGAAAAATGAAGCAATTCCTGTCCGAAAAAACAGATAAACTAATTCAGAGATATTGACTTTCATTCTAGGAACGACGCAGGAAGAAACAGTTAAAAGAAAATTATTTGTAGCATTAATTTACAATACATAAATTACAGCTTTAAATGGAAAAAATTAGAATCTTGATGTGAAAATTAATAATCAATTAATAATCTTTCCAGATATTACTTATTAAGATAAAAGCTTCACAAACAATATAACTGTGATTATTAGGATGAGAATTTCTCAAACAATATAATCACTGTTATTTTGGTTAATTCACAATTTACTATTTGAACTTCGTATGATAATTTTTTTACTACAAACAAAGACAATTAGCATACAAGTTTACAAAAGAAGGTATGCTATTTCTGCAGAAATCATTTGATTTTTACCGATTAAAAAATTATCTCGTTCATTCATTACTAAAATCATTAAACTTTCTTTTCTTTTAGCCAATACATCAATCAGAGAAACATAGCTCTCTGCCATGTTTAATATCTACGCCTGTTGTAAACAATTCGAATTTTGAATTTTGAAAAAAAAGTTCAGTGGCAGTGAAGAAATAATTACACATCTGCATCTTCTAGAAAGCGATAAAAACAAAATAATTTCACAAATAAAACGATAAAGAAAGATTTGATAATAACAGAAATCATGAATTTTCCAAAATGATTCCAACTTCGCTCATTCTTCTTCTTAACGGTTAAAACGTCATGGCAGGAAATGTCATTTTTAGGGAAACATTCGAATTTCAGAATTTTCCTTTTTCACGTTCTGACGACAAACTCACATAATGAGATTTTAATTTGATCCGAGAATGCTATCAAAAGCTTTTTTTATGACTTGAGGAACTCTTCTTTTCTTTTCCTGGTTCTATAGAAAGATTTGGAATTATTCTTTGACAAAAGGAATGTGCTTTTATATTAATTAGTTTTACTTTAGTGTTTATTCTGGAAGCATTTTCGAATGTAGTTTTCTCCTTTCTTTTTTTTCTATCGGTTACCAATATATCTTTTTTACTACTTATGATGTTTTCCGAAATTTGTCTTTTCGAATTTCACGATAAAAGAGAAAATTTTGTCAAAATATCTGACAAAGTAAAGAATATAATTTCGTTGGAAGGAAAATGTATTTTTTATTTACCATTTTTCTTCTTTTCAGGAAAATTGTTTCACGTACATGATATAAAAATAGATTTAAAAATAAAAAATTCGGTAATTTAATGAAAGAGACTAATGCATTATTTCAATAGAAAGGTTTAAGCATTTTTAAATATTCTTAGTAATAGTACAATTTATCAATATTTTTTGTAATAACTGAACTTAATTTAACAATTCATATATGAGTGATACGGATTAATTAGATATGTTGATGACGATCAAGATATTCATGCTTAAGATGTCTTCACTGTGAGAGAGAATTTTGAAATAATTTCGAGAATGATTAATGGATATAAATTATAAATGTGAGAACGCCATAAATAAGTTACGGAACCATTTATAAATTAAAGGGTGTATTGAATTTGCACGGTGCTTCAAGACTATCTAAAATATTTCTGAATAAGACCGTTTAGTGAGTGTGTGATGTCACTACAGAATTTATATGAATGTGGGAATAATTTTAAAGATACTCGAATGAAATAATATGATACCAGCGCGCTTTGCTTAGTATACTTAACGCAGATGTACGTCATGGTTAATCTCTCAATTAATATCAATAGCATTAAGAGTTAATAGTGGAGACTGGGGTTTGTTGTTACACAGGGCAAGTAGTTATATTCGAATTTTAAACTAACTACTGGTAGAAAATCAATCTTCTCATGATAGATGGTAAACTTAATTCATGTGCCTTCCTCAACAAACATTGAAGGATCTGCAGTCAATAGTTGAGAGAATTCTTTTGGTGATGTTGATCTTGTGTCTGTTTGTAATTTCTTTTAAATTTAAATTTTTTATTTGCGACGGAACTCTTGTAGAGGTCTGTGTAACGTCTCTACCAAGAGAAAGACTAGTTTTTAGGTAAGTAATTATCATACTTGAAAATTCTGCACAATTGTATTTACCTTTCTTATGTCTCAAGTTTTAAAATAGCGTCACATGGAGCTAATTGTTACAATTTCGTTGGATCTACTCGTTAAAGTGTACCAACTTGCCCCTAGAAAGTTTTAACTGTAAAGAATATGTTTTCTTTTTAAAGTTGATATAAGAAAACAAAAAATTAAGACAGGGGTAGGAGTGCAACGCCTGAGGAGACATTTCTGGGCGCAGATGGGGAAGAGATGTCTGGTTTCTCATTATGAAATACGGCTGGTAAATTTGAAATTAATTTCTTAACACACCAGAGATACAGCGAAAAAAATGAAAATTACTTGTGGTGGAAAGTTTTATTTCTAATTAATTATAATTTAGTTAATTTAAGCGTAATTAATTGCAATCAATTAAACAATATAGATTTTTTTTTTAATTTTTAAGATATATGCATACAAGTTACATTAACACTAAACATACTAGGGGAAGTCATTGTGATAGATATCTGTTAATGACAAAAAATACACTATTTTCAAGATTTATTTGCTAAAACAAGTTTTTTAATACATTTTGTTATTAAATTTTACATTATATACACATTAATTTCCTGATCATCATTTTTCTTAGTTTTATAATATTTTTTCCGAGAAAATGCAATATATATGCAATGAATTCTTAATAAAATGCAATTAATGCAAAATAAAGCACATCGTATATAGGAAATTTCTTCCAATTATACAAAATATTTTAAATATATATCTTATGTGATAACAACGTTAAAAATACAAACATTTAACAATATAAATATTATAAAATGATTTACTTACATTTTTGTTTCTTACAGTTTCTACAAACACTCAGCTTTATCATTTTGATTGTACAAGAGGCGTAAACTGGCTTTTTGGAATCACAACAAATAATCATAGTTTTATTACGGCATCTATTGATTGACATTGCTTGCTGTTCCTGATTAAGGCAGTGGGTCCATCATCTGTACCTGGATTGAAATCAGAAAGCGTAGACGTCTTAGAGGGAACATATTTGTTTCGCAGCTTATCAGCTAAATTCAAAATATAATCAAGACGCTTGATTTTTGTACCAACAATTTCCTTGTAATTTACAGAAGCACTGATAGCAGCTAAATGGAGGGTATTCAAAAAACTTATGCCAGCCATCGTCGGGAAGCGGATTTAGTTGAATACTTTCTTGTCATATGAAAAATTATATCAACGTCGTATTCAGTCGAGTTATAAAATTTAATAACCTTAGGAATCTTCTTTTCATTGCATTCAACGTCGAGTTATAGGATGAAGAGTGCTTAGCGGTAGAACATTTTTGTTTTTATTTCCTTGGTATTCTGTCAAAGTAATATTATCGTGCTTCAGTACTTTGCATGAATACTGTTCAAACACTTCTTGCATGTTGTGAATTGATGTTTATAGAAGAATTTTCTTCATTTTCAAATTCAGAGGAGAAATCGTTTTGCGCAAAGCATTCATCGATGAAGTTGGTTCACTTTTTGATAGGAATACATGCATTTTGTGATAAATCAGATTTATCATCAAAGAATTTTTTCAGATAAATTATGCAAAATTTGTAAAATTTCTTTTTCCGAGAGCATTCTTTTACAAATGATTCTTCTTAATATTGTGGGAGAAAATATATGACCAAATAGGCAAAGAACATTCAAAGAAATGAATATCTGCCGTTTCAATAAACCAGAAGCCGAGAATTGGAATTTTCACCCCCTTCCCACCGCCATCCCATTTAAATTCCTTTACTTCAAAACAGCGTTGTAAAACAAACATTAAAAGAGTTTGGAAAAAAAATAGACAAAACAAAATATAGAGTAAAAAAAATAAGTAAAAGGACGTGATGTTTGTTTAGCTGTCAAAACGACATCTTTCTATGTATAAACATTTACAGAGCGGACAATAACGAGCGAAAAGAAACAATTTTTATTTTACATGTTCTTTATGAATATTCAGAAAAAAGTCAATGAATGAATAAGAAATCGAAGGAAAAAGTAAGGAAGTATGAGCGCTTGAAATTCATTTGTGGTCAAAATGACCGCTACCCGTCTTTCTAGCGCTAATGAGCCCTTCCGCTCAATCCGCAAGAGAATAGCCTGAGTATAGTGACAAGATTCAATAGGAACAATGGTGTAACCTTCTTCACCAATTGTGAAAGTGTTTACGACAGATTCAAATTCTGGTGTCAAGGTATCAACAACGTTGAACAGACTGAAGTGAAAACGGCTCAGAAGCAAGGGAAGACAATTGTCAAAGAACATACCAACCAGGTTGAAGACGTGAGGCAGTTCGGTAACCATGGTTCTTGTTGAAAATGCTAATGGAATATCATTTCCTCCCTCTTTGTTCTTACCTAGGAAAATCTTTAAACGTAATTTCCGTTCAAAATCATTTCAAGGAAGTCAAGGCTCTTCAAATAAGCATAGATGGATGACTGGACAGAATTTTCATAGCTTTATGAGACATTTTATAAAACATAAAAGGGTCACCAAAGTGAGACCTACCGTACTTATTCTGGACAATCATTATTCGCATCTAAAATTACTAACATTGGATTTAGCAAACGAAAACGGAGAGATTCCTTTCCAAATTCCGGGTACTCAACCAAACAAAATAAATTATACAGACGTAAGCCAAATTAATTGTAAAAAAAATCAGAAATAAATTAATTTTAGCGGACTTGTGCATTTTAACACAATTAATTTTAACCAAAATTATCCCAAATATTGATTTCTTTTCCAAAGCACATCGCAGTTGTCAAAACAGGTCAGGACTTCTAGTTATAATTAACTGATGACTTGCCGTACACAGGTTGAATTTCAACTTTTCAAACAAAACAAATTGTGATGATAGTGAACAAAAATAGTTTGAACTGAAATAATTGCATATCTTCATCCTTTTCGGAAAAAAGCAATTACCGAAAAAGAAAGAATAATATTCTTTCTAAATAAATTCAACTTTTTCTCCGTCGTTAGCATTTATAAAGTCTTGGTTGAAAACGTCCTTTTTAGGGAAACAATCGGTTTTCAGAAATTTCACTTTTTTGTTGTTTCAGCGAAGAATTGACTTAATGAGATTTTAATCTACTCCTAGAATGCCATCAAAAACATGTTTTTGACTCGAATATTTTTCTCCTCTTATTCTGATTATTTATCAATGCTTGAAATTATTTTTAGAAGAAATGACATTGTATTAATAAAACTCCATTTTTGTTCGTGTAGAAGTTTTGACGAATATCTTTTCTTATATTTGTTGCTAAAGTATCCAGTTTAATAATAACGATAGAACATTCTAAGAAATTTTTAAAAAATATGAATTTTGGGATTTCAGAGTTAATGAAACAAAATGTTAACGAAATATAAAGTAAACTAGCTACGTGACCCGGCGTTGCACGGGCTATCTCGAATAATGCGTCATTCCTTGACGGAGAGAAAAAGTGAGGTCATGTGACACATGCCCAACATTCTCTCCTAAATAAATAAGGAGAAAAGAGCGGTTCAATCATTCCGTCCGCGTAAAGGCTTCAAAATATACTATTAAAAATCGCAAAAATAATCTTTATTTTATAAAATTACGATTCCGGAATTATTTTTTGTCTGACTTTAGTACGGAAGGAATGAGATAACCCAGCGTTGATCGGAATCCGTATTTTTTCATATGCCCGCCTCCAGTTTATATGCACATGAAGCAAGATGTACTGAGTACATGAAATCTATAAGTGAAACCTCATAGAAAACAATAGTTTTAGTAAAAACCCTATATGAGCGATTTAATTTTCCCTGTTTCTTTATATCAATTACCAAAACCCACACAAAACTCTATCCACATTGACTTGTTGCATTGTTCAGGTTTCCATATTGAAACAATACATTTTTTTTTTTATTTCTGTCAGCGTCACTTTTTTAGTGTTGTTGTAACAATGTTCCTTAAAGTAAACGACTTCAACAATAAAATAAATTTTGAATTGCGCTGTAACAATGAAAAGTATTGTTATAAAGTATCCGAAACAATGAAAAGTATTGTTGTAAATTAGTTTTTAATTAATATCTTTTTCACTAATTAAAATTTCGATATTTAAATGGCCGAAATGGATTCCTTGAATTATTCCCCATCTTTTGAAACTTTCCGCGCGCTTCTCCGTTCGGCGGTTCGTGAGAAGATAGAAGGACATACATACATACATACGTTTGTTTACCTTCGAATTTTAATAGAGTAGACTAGCTGTATGGCCCGGCGTTGCACGGGCAATCTTGAATAATGGGATATTCCCGGCGGAGAGAAGTGAGATCACGTGAGGCCTTGGGATCCATATTTTTTCATATGCCCGGCTCCGTTTTTTTTCCAACAAATATTGTCACTTACTTTCCCCAACAAATGTAAATATTCTTTCAAATCCAGTCTTTTTATTACTAATTTTCATATGCCAGCCTCCAGTTTATTTTTTATTGTCGCTATATTTTTATTTCAGCTGTCGGTTATGTTTTTATTGTCGCTAACGTAAACGTTACGTTCCCCCCAAACATTTCCTTTGAATCTTATATTGTTTAATTAAAATTTTTAAATCCAACATTTTAATTACCTTATAGTTAATAACCCAGCGTTTCTCGGAATCCACATTTTTTCATATTCCCGTCTCTGTTTTTTCCCTTCAAATATTATCACAAAGCTTCCCCCAAAAATATTGCTATTAATATTCTTTAGAAAATAGAGTTAGTTTTAAAGATATATCTGTTTCTTTTTATGCTTGAAAATGAGTCACTTATAACATATTTGAAGCTTAAAAGGTCTTTCAACTGATTCTTGTGAAAAAATGTTTTCTATAATCATAGAGATAGAAATTCCATGGATTGAGATCTGTTGTATACGCTGGCCAATTCAACGTCATCAGGTAAAGATTGGGATATTTATAGGAGATAACTCGTTTTACTAACTCAATATTAATGCTTTGGCCTGTTTCTGAATGATTCACCACTTCCATAGTGAAAGCGTTACACTTTGATCATGTAAATATCAATTTGCAACAATAAAAATGCGATTTTCGGTAGAATATGATGGTTTAGAAGACATTTTGAAAAAGACTGGAAGCTGCGTTAAACAATTTCCTGTCTCTTATTGCATTCACTTGTAGCGACATCTAATGAGGTGCTGATGAGTTATATTAATATTAATTATTAATTTGAATTAATATTAATATATTAATTTTGTATGATAGTTTTAAATTAATATATTAATATTAATCTAATAATTATATTATTATAATAATCAGTTGAAGGTGGAACGTTAATTAGATATCACACTTCATAACAGACAATCTTCACAGAAAAACCTCACCCTTAGAAATATTTTCCACTTTACAACTTTTCGTATTCTGGATATACGAATATAAAAGTGATTTGCACTATTTTTAAGTCATTTGAAGATGTTATCTGCAGCATTTTACGGTCGCCAGTGATATTACTAATTCTCTTCTTAATTAACTAACAATGTTCCTAGACATTATACTTATCTTCCTACAGTAGGAAAAAGAATCTGCATCTGCGAAGAACGGAGAAAAAGTTCGGCTTTCTATAATATATTCCGTATTTTTAATTTACAACTTGTGTGTGATATTTTTTTGTCATAAATATGTAGTAAATTGTTACAACTTACATACTATATGTGATATTTTATTCATTTATTAAAGTGTCACAAAGTAACAATAAGTGAAATGAGTAATATCAACCAAAAGACTGAGAATGAATACAAATTCTGGATTCAGTCCAGAATAGTTGCGGTAAACAAGAACTTTCTTCTTTATAAGAATTAGAGAACAAAAAGCATCCGGAATTTCTGTTTCATCGTAACTACTCCAAGACTGATTGAAGTGAAATGTTTCTGACCTATCCAAAGTTTCCCGTAGGCACAAATGTGTTTAAGTGCACATTCATACATCCCAATTTCAAGATTTCGTCTATCATGTATAGAAATATATACTCCCTTTCTTTATATAGATCAAGGGTTAATAACCTTTTCTCCCTCGCGTAATCTTTGATTATTCATTTTGTTCTTGCCTACCTCCTACAGTCATATCTAACTCCGCACCCCCATAACCATCCGTATATGCGAAGATGTTTCTATCAATTATAATTTATTTTTTATTGAACAATGTTTTATACCATTGTGTTTGCTTCTGACTTGTTGACGCCTTATTTATTTAAGAGAGAATATTGGGCATGTGTCACTTTACCTCACTTCTTTCCGTCAGGGAATGATGTATTATTCGAGATAGCCCGTGCAACGCCGGGCCACACAGCTAGTTTTTATACACTTAAAGATTTGTCAGTCTCTTAATGAAATGTCGGGTTTCAAAACTGAGGTGTAAGGATATTAGCTTTAATTTATTGATTGCTCTCTTAAATATGATGCCATTTTCTGTGATAAAATATCTCTCTTTTTAGGGAGTATGTGGTGATTAATTTTTGGTGAAACAAAAGTTGAGATGGAATGTTGTTTTGTTCGTTTTAAAAGAAAAAATTCAGTGGATTTGTTCAATGTTTCAGAACATAAATGTTTGCGTTCTTCGTTTCCTACAGCTTCATGAAATACAGAGGTTATATTTTCTAAATATGAAATATAAAAGCAGTCATTGTATTTTGCACCATCTGATTAAAAGGGCATATAGATTCTCTTAATTTTATTGCTTGAAATATAGCGATACATCGACATTGCTTCCTAACAAAACATTGCAGTAATTAAAAGAAGTGTAACAGGACACGTAAGAAAGTTTTTCACATCCACACATTTAATATTCATATATAAATCTCAGTTATTTGTCTCCAAGAGTTATTTTTACAACAAAAACAAAATAAACAAAACTATATCCATAGTAGCGATATTACAATCAATTTGTTATTAATTTATTTGTTATAAGAATATGGAATTTAAACTTTATTTTGAGTGTAATAAAGTAAGTTGGAGCATAATAAATTATTTATATACTATTATTTTAACTGACCAAAATATAAAAAAAATACCATTTAATATCAATTCTGGAGTTTATTCTTACTAAAATTAGTTTTAAAGTTAGAATGTAGAACTTTCCAGCTTTTAAATCCTTTAAACAAATTCTATCCCATATACTAAAACAAATATTCACCAATATCCTTCCTTCCCTAACAAGCCAAACATGAAAATACTATTTTTTATTTCCAAATCTTTAATAGTTCACCTAGGGAGTTCCGCAACTAATCAAGAATCGTCACCCATCAACTTGGAGCAATTCTTTCTACACCCCGTGTCTTGTTTTCCATGTCTAATCCTGAAGGATTAGTATCCTGTGTCTTTCATAAAGGATATCTCAATCGTATCTGTTTGGCGTTTTACGATAAATCTAAAACCAAGTCTCTGACTGAGAATTCCGTCTTGCTAGAAAAAAGCTGACTTTGTGTAATACAGGTGGTTGTATAAGACGAAAAGTGGAATGAATGGTGGATAGGGCAGAATATCATTTGGACGCATTAAGAAAATTCATTTATCTAAGTGTTCAGATAAGATAGAAGTTATGAATATTGCTTCATCGAGTTTGGAAGTTCGAACTTTTCGTGATAAATTGAATTACTTGCTTTAAATTTTAAATTATCTTGTAAAACGGCCGAATATCAAATATTTAGCTGGAGCTATTATTGCGATTTATCTGCTCTGAATCAACTTACTTCATAAGGTCTACAGTTTAATGTCAAACGCTCAAGCCCTCTAAGCGTAAATAAGAATCAACGAAAAGAAATGAAATATTATTTCAACATAACAATATACAGTACAGCAATAATTCACTGTGAATGCCACAGTACATTCTGGAAGGAAATATATAAGGAACAATAACATGTTTATTTCAGTTAAACCCTCCGTTAGAAGGGCAAATTTTGTTTAAAACTCTCTCCGGAAATAATGAATTTGTCAGTGAACACGATAACCAGAATAGTATATTTGTATCAAATTTGATAGGTGACCTTTACATCATAACTCTTCAATAGTGTCGAATTTGGTTAATGATCTTTAGAGTACAATAGTGCATTTGTATGCAATTTATTATAGGTATTTTACGCCAGAATGGTACAGTTGTTTCAAATTCGGTACGTGGTTTTACACCAGAATGATACATTTGTATCAAATTTGGTATGTGGCTTTCACAACAGAATAGAACATTTGTATTAAATTTGCTCTTGTAGTTTTTACACGAGAATAGTGGAATCGTAGCGGATTTATGTGATATTTAGCAGAGTATTACAATTTTATCAAATTTATTATGTGGTTTTTACACGAGATTTTAAAAATTGTATGAAATTCAGTATGTGGGCTTTACACCAGAATTATGCACCTGTGTCAAATTTTATATGGAGTCTTAACAGAAGAATAATATATTTGTATCAGATTTGGTATGTGGTCTTTGCACCAGATTAGCACTTTTTTGGCAACTTTTTGATGTGGCTTTAACATCAGAATTGTGTGCCAAACCTGGTATGCAGTTTTCATGCCAGAAATAGTGCAATAGTATCAAATTTTGAACGAAATGCGCCAAAAGATAGTATCATTGTCTCTTCATCCATGTGCATGAAGAAGACGCTAACTCAGGTAAGGAGCAAATCAGATGTATAAAATTGAGCTTACAATTTTATCACTAGAAAAGTCATTAGAAATTAACCTGAATTATTTCGTCGAATTTATGAAATATTTTGTTCTCGTAATCTTTTCTCCCGATTCATAATTCATAATAATTTCTGGAAAGCAGGGGGGTTGAGATTGTTTTCTGCTGGATTCCCAGTCATGTTGGGATTCCGGGCAACGAGAAAGCAGATAATGCTGCACGTCTGGGTTCTGTCCCTTTGGAACATGCTGTCCCTTATTCGGACATGTGCCGGATTGTGCAGAAGAAAGTGATTAATAAGTGGCAAGAACTATGGAACGAACAAATACATAATAAACTTCACAATGTTAAACCTGTACTTGCAAATTGGCCAACTTTACCATATCGCAAGGCTGATGTTACATTAACTCGCCTACGTATTGGGCACACCAGGTACACTCACAGGTACTTATTATTTCAAGAACCTATCCCATTGTGTACATCGTGCAATATACCCAATACTGTAGATCATATTTTAACCAAATGTCCCAATTTTAACAGTCATCGCTTACTTTTTTTTAATTCCAATATTTTAGATCTTAGAACTTTGCTGAGTGAGAAACCTCACCCAAATTTGCTTTCTTTTCTTAGAACTATTGGTTTTATGTCACAAATTTAATTCACTACGTTTTAAAAAAGAATTCTACAAAATGTTTTTAACCTTTTGTCTCGGACATTGCTAAACTAACTTCTCATACTTTCCATTGTTTTTACGGCTTACACTTTCACTTTCTGACTTAGTATTTTATCATGTGGCTATATTTTTACCTTGGGTATGGAGCAGCATAGACAAACACGGCTTTTGTGCCAATAAAATTTACTACTATCCTATCCTATCCCGATTCATAATTAGTCTCCCTACCATATATAATAGATTGCAGCTGATAGAAAGCGAACTAAAGATTGCTCTGATTAGTGCCGCTGAAAAACACCGTACTAACCATTTAGCAAAGTTTAATGTCTATACCACCCGCAAGAAAGAAGCTTAACCTTCCGTCGGGCGCATCTAATCTGTGAGATGAAGTACCTATATATTTTGTGCCTAAGTGCGAATTTTACCGAGAAAGAGGTGGGAAGTGTTATGGCTTCCTGGCTGCCTACCACCCACAATAGAATGAGGTTTCTTCTCTAGTGCTCTTTCGATTTATGTAAGGTGCAAATAATTATGGTAGATGAGTTGCGCCCGATTACGTTTGTATTTTCGATTTCCCACATTTTTCTTAATATTTCTTTTCATATACCTGCAAAAATTCGTATACCTCTGTCCTAGCCCTTATATTCCTTTATATACGGGCTAGGACAGAGGTATATAATATATTCCTTTAGGAATATCTAATTATTACTGGCTCCCAGCAGATGTCATTATTAAAGAACCTTACGGAAAACAAAGTCAACTCCCTCATGAATTCCTGGATAATTTGCTAGTTGAAAGTGGAAGGAAATACAGAACAGTAATTAAAAAATGCAAGTATAACTTTGTATGACCGAATAGTTTAATTTTCTAAGCTTTTCCTTAAGCCTATGCAAAAATAAAAATTCTCATCTCACAGATGAGTTGCGCCCAAGCGTGTTAGCATTTGTATTGCGCCAGACCGATAGAACTTTCTAAGAAACTATTGAAACGTATGACAAGTAGAATGAACAATTATTCCTACAGGTTTTAACAACAGCAGGCCTATTGGCTAAGTCCTGCCTTTCATGAAAATTATTAAAAGAATGCATATCGACTGATGCGTGATGGCAGGGATTCAGTTATATTCAATGTTCCTTGTTATTTCAAGTGGTAATTCCTTCACTCTAATAAATGTGGAGAAATAATAATTAACAATGTAAATTTATTGTTATATGAGTGCATGTATAAAACAATGGATTTTTCAAGGTTAAAAGGACTATTGATTTAAACTCTACTTTCAGAATTAGTTCTAACAAGATTATTATTAACAGAAACATCAATCAACAAAAACATAAACTTTCATCAAATAGTAGGAAGTTTGTTATGAAGCTATATCGTAATATCCTTAAAAACTCATATTTCCGTTCAAGGAATTAAACAAAAAAAATTCTGGATATTTTCCAATTTGTTTGGTATTTGCTTGATCTTTTTGATAAATGAACAGTAAATTCAAACGAAATTGAATTAGTCTACTACAAACTAATTTTAGTTATTTATTAAGTATGATGCTTCCGAATGGAGACATCCTACGAACAGGAAGAAATGGCATCCGCCAGTCTTACAAACCAAGCATTCTTACAGAACAACAGCCAAACTGACGTTGGGTTTAAAGTTAAAAACAAATCTTTCCAATATAGGCATCAACATACCGCTCGACATTGAAGTATTATTATTTCAAACAAATTAATTCCACAAATAAATACAATGGTTGTTAACAGATTATATAAAGAAGCAATTCAAAAAATTTAAATATGAATTAATAATATTTACCATACGAATACGAGAGGCATTCACTTAAACATAATGAGAAAATTGTATAAGTATATATAATTTCAGATAGTATTTAGAAGTAATTGACATATATTAGAAATACAATTAGCTTTTCTTACTAATATAACTCGCACTTTTCCATCTTTTCCAGGTCTTGTATCATAAATCCTATCCATTTCCCAAGAACATTTCGGAGATTTTTGGACTTTAAAAGCACAAGACTTCCTTTTTCTATATTATTTTTCTGAAATTTCGATTTCCCTCGCTGTTGGAGATTATTTAGATAATCTTTAAACCACTTTTGTCAAATGATTTGGTTCATTTTTTTTAATGTTTGCCAATAAGAAAGTCTGTTATTGGGAACATTAACTATTTGAGGTTCATGAATGGAATTAAATGGTCGACCTATTAAGAAATGACCTTGCGTTGAAGTCGAAAAGTTGTTCGGATCGGATGATAACGGAATGGAGTTAATTTTAAGTTTCATACGGTTCTTTTCAGAAGGTGCTTAAACGATTTAACTGCAGCCCCCCAAAACCGTCAAAATTGGGAGATCTAGGAGGCAAGAACTCCCACGTAATTGTTTCCGAAACCAAATAAGAAGCTAGATTACCAGGAAGTTTTTCAGATAGTTGGTAAAGCTTTTTAAGTCACGAATTAGCACCATTAAAATTTGCAGCATTGTCCGAAAATATTGTTGTGCAAATGTCACGACGAGAAAAGAAACTTTTCAATGTAGCAATTAAAACATCAGAGGTTAAATCAGTGAGAATTTCTAAATGAACCTCTCTAGCAGAAAAACATATAATTATTGGTACACAAACTTTATTTAATATACCTTTGCGTTGTGTTTTATATTTGAAATAAAATGGGCCACAAATATATATACCAGTATTGATAAAAAGGGGAATTAATTGTAGCTCTTTTCCTTGGGCAACAATGCCATTATTTGCTCTTCAAATTTATGTTTTGCTTTATAACAATTAAGGCATTCGTGCATAATTCTTCTAGCATTATTTTTCCCATTTAATGGCTAATATTCTTGCCTAACAAAATGAAGTAGAGCTTGCGCACCTACATACAAATATTTAACGAGAAAATGCTCCATAATAATATCAGTTAACTTATGATCTCAAAACAGCAAAATAGGATGTTTTTGTTTAAAAGGTAATTTTGAATTACTATAAGTGTACCTACAACAAAAATGAGATCATTATAATCAAAAAAGACATTTAAATTACTTACGTTAGTTCTTTTAAAAGTTTCACTTTTCTTTAAGACATTAATTTCAGCACTGAATGCATTTAAATGTATTGTTTTAATGCAATACTTTTTAGTATGCTGAAACTCTTCCACACTTATAGACGCAGATTTTTTGTCCTTTGTTTTGCAGTTTTGGCTTGTTTTCTGCTTTCATTTGTGCTTGGTTTGGCAAACACATCCAAATATTTAAATCTTTACTTTCCTCTTCTAATATGGTATAAATTCTTTGAATAATTTCAGTAAATTTAAATTAATTCAATCTACATAAATTCATTTAAATCCCTGTTAAACGTTTTTGGCAAATTGGGAGCCAAAAAACCAATTATCCTTTGTTAATATCTAGTTCTGCTATTTTCTTAGAATTAAATACACTGAAATTCAATAAATATTTTAAAAAATAAATACTAAGCGAAGAAAAGTACCAGAATTTCAGTGTAAACATGGCTTTCCCTTGGACGTAGTTTAAGTACATTTCCTTTAAACTTTCTAGAGAAATTTGAAAAAAATATGTGTAAATCCGAAAGTGTCCGGATACATTGGATTATATAGTGTATTTTTTCCTTTAGTTCATTTTTATGTACTTTTACGTACCATCGTTTTATCGTCGGAATCCACGGTTCATCTTCAGAAGACAAATTGCCATGACGTCACTGCAATATGTAGAACATCGCAAAGATAGACATTAAATAACATGCACAGTCACCATTATTATTTGGCTATAAAATCATATGATAATCCATTGCAGTTTTGAAGTTTCTGACGTCTATGAAATTATTTCTTCTCATTTTTGCATAGATACTGTTGAATTTATTCCTACTGTGTATTTTTTTGAAGTGTTACATTTTTTCCAGCTACTGTTTCACAGTGTTGAGAATCTTATTGCTGCTGTCTAATTTTTACTATTACATTACTTCCTATGGTTATAATACTGTTTACTTTTTACTGTCAGCTTAATATGATATTATTGTTTACTCATTGTTCTTCTTTGTGTCGCGTATTGTTGTTTTCAGCATTTGTTTCAGAATATATAGTAAAAGAATAATAGGACATAGGATGAAAAATAATCACAGCGGAATTGAATACAAAGTATAATCTTGAACATGTAAATAATTTAAAACTGAAAATATGTCTCATTGAGTGTAAATTCAAGAAGAATTTTATAATATTGATAAAATATAATAGTAGCAAACTATTTAAGAATTTAGATGGTCCTTATCCAATGAAAAGTTGCACGCCAGAAACGTTTAAAAAGCCTAATTGATATAAGTATATTTTCATATATTCTTACATGCCGTGCATATAAATATATACTTTTGTATATCCTCCTATTGTGTTGAAAGGATCGACTTCTTCTTTTTCAGAGGAAAGTTCTATAGGAAATTTCAAAGGAAAGGTAGGGCATGTAATGTGATTTTAGTTAAACTGTTCTTCGTAGAAATAAGAGTGATTTTCTGATGTCCAAGATTCGTTAAAAAGAGGGGTATTAAGGTATGTGGGATAAAAAACAGCATTTTCTATAGACTCTCTTTTCCCCTTTTTCTTACTTTTTTCTACTTACATTTAGGCTTTGGATAATCTTTTAATACATCTCATGGCTTAATAGCGGTGTTCAAATTGACTTTTAGTTAACATTTTTTACTAAGTTGGTATATTTTCTGATCCAGATTTTTAGATTTTGTTTAAAGGTGACTTGAAAGAGGAGGAAAATGATTAACTTTAGTGACGTTATTTTTGAATTTTTTTATAAGAATACTTGAATTTCTAAAAGTGTGTTTAAAAATTGCTGTGTTTGCACGTTTAAGTGCTCCGGTTATTGAGTCCGGTTATTTGGTTGATTGAGTTACAAATGCTTGAAATAGGAAGGAATTTTCAAAGAAAAAAAATTATTAATTTTTTACTCATTTAATAACTTTTCTAATGCTGATCTTTTAGCTGAAAGTTCAGGTTCTTTTGTATACAAATCAAATGTGATTGTTCATTTTCTTCAATTTAAATGTTTTTAAAACACGAAAGTGAAAAGTTTACAATTAAGAAAGCATTGCAGTGATCATTATCGTATTGAGTTTAAAATGCTTGAAATAGGAAGGGATTTTCAAGGATAAAATGTCTTAAATTTGTTTGGGCTTAGAAATCGGTTCCGATGTTGATATTTTGACTAAAGTTCATGCTCTTTTTTTGCTTAGAATTCAAATGTGTATGCTTAATTATTTAAATTTAACAGTTATTAAATGACTAAAGGAAACGATTATAAAAAGGTGATTGCAATAGTTTCGAGCTTTATATTTTTCTTCAACAGGCAACCATTTAAAGCATTTGACGAGATATGCTTAACTTGCTATTGCTCTATTATACAATGACAACTACGATCTGTTGTAAAAAGATATAAAATATTATTCACCCAAAACAAAAAAGTACAAAAATATTAGAATTTATGCATTTGAGCCGATTTAACTCTTCCTTCTAACAACCTCAAATTTCATTTTTTTAACTCTGACATTTTTGAAATTTTGTGTCACATTTCGCTGTTTAACTCTGTCCCCTTTTTTTTAAATAAATTTTGTAACATCCTAGAGAATTTGGTTTATTGGTTCATAGAAAAAGTGCAGTGCAAGAACAAAGCAGAACATTTTGTCTTAAAGAAATATATTTTTATACATCCAATATCATAATGAGCAACAGCGTTCAGAAAATGCACTAACAGTAAAAGTTTTCATCCTTTCGTACATTAGAAGTTAAATCTTTCTTGTAATTTCTACAAAACTAAAAGAAATTCAAACATTCTACTAAAACCGTGTTTTAAGAAGAAACCTACTGATTATGAAAAAATAAGCAAAATCTTTCTACCTCGGCAAACGGAAGTTAAACTTTGGATAAAATACTTGTAGTTTCAATTAAAAGAATTTGAATTCCATTACAACTATGAAAATTATTGTTTTAAAACATACCTAAAAAGTTTTTCAAAAAAAATTTACTAAATTACAAAAAAGTATTATTAAGGAACTAAATGTTTATCATGGAAGAGATAAACTTTTAATTTTTTTAAATAGTGTGAAACCCTTTTTCATGGCATTATATTTTCGAACTTAACGAGAAAAAATGGCAAAATTTCGCTTATTTAACCTTCCTGTGGGCTAATGTGAAAGATACACTAGAGAAGAATTTCGTTTTAGATATTTTTACCATACAGTGGTACAAAAGTATGACCATCTATATTCTTCGAACTCCTTTATACGAACTGTTAGTCACCGTTTCGAATTCGAGAGGTTAATAGGACTCTACGAATCTGCTATTTATATTTCAGAGATAGCGCGAGCGGTTAGGCTTAAGTCGGTAAATTGAATATAAAACTGACTTTTTGCTTTTAAATCTAAATTTCAATTGTTTTTCACTTCCATATTGTTTTCATAGTTCTATATTAGAAGTGTTAAATATTTCAGTTCAAAACTCGGCAATTTAATTTATTTTTCCACGTCATTCAAGTATTACTATGGACATTTTGTATTGTTTACGTGTTTTATCTTTACAATGTTTCCATTCCCTTTTCAAATAAAAATTACTTAAAATAATTTTACTAATTAACCCTTACCTTATTACAACCTAATTTTAATATTTTCACTTTAAAATTTCATATTTTGCTATAGCGTATCTAGGAAATAATCTCTACCTGTAGGTTTAGTATTCTACACTGTTCAAGCCGTGGATCTGCCTCAAACATAAAGAAAGTGCAAGTCCAGCGGCATCTCTGTTATGTAGTGCATCGGAACAAACGCACATTCGCCTTTATTATTAGTAGAGACAAAAGGAGATGTCCTTATTCTAGCATTAAAACATAATACCTGAAGAAAGTCTTAATAATCTTCACCCAATCCATAACCCAACGATTGAGTAACCATCTACATATATCGAATAAACTTTTCATGAACCAACCGTATGATTATAGAAACAACTAATAAAGTCAACAATCAATAAGATTTTCTCATTCTAAATCTTTAATAGCTGGAGTAGGATACTACGCAACTAATCAAGCAATGTCTAAACATCAACTCCGATTAATTTCTTCCACACTCCGTGTCTTGTTTCACGAACCTAATCCCAAATGATTAGTGTCCTGTGTAATTCATAAATCTCCAAGAGGTTTTGCTGACCGAGTCGAATCGGCGTTCTCCGTTACATCTAACATGAAGCCTCTACTTCAGTAATATTTCTGTCTGGAAAAGTTTTCAACTTTGGAGGCAAGATAGTGAATTTTTTACTAAGGTATAGGTGATTTAGTTGATATTTATAAGAAGTATGCGAGAAAATAAAGTTGTTCCAAATACAATGGTTGATATAGCAGCAAATGGTAAATTTCGTAATCTGTCCGTTCTATATCACCAAAAGATTGAATAGCCATCTTCATGCAACCGAATAAATGTTTCACGAATGTTGTTCCGTAACTAATATATCTCTTTCCGCAACAATCCAAACAGCCAATACGATTTTCTTTCTCCAAATCTTTAATATCACTAGTAGGAGACTTAAAATCTAAGCAAGCCCTGTCAGCCATCAACGTGAAGTAATTCTTTCTATGCCCCGTGTCTTGTTTGGCTAGCCTAATCCTGCAGGTTTAGTGTCCTGTGTCCTTCACAAATCTTCGAAAGTGTTAACAGATTTAACGGATTGCCGTTTTCCGTTAAATCTGTCTCGAGGATTCAGCCCTAGTTATCCATCGTGCAGGAAAAGTGTTATTTTTCGGCGGGAGTGACTGAATCTCTTATTGTGGTTCAGGAGGTTGGATTGAAGATTATTCTGAGAGAGTGGGTGCGTAAAGGTGGATATGTAAAATACAGGTGGTTGGATAAGTTGAAAGTTATTTGTGATTGGGATTGTTGGGCTGGATATGAAATTGTTTTAGGCATCAAGGAAGCTTATTTGCCTGAATGTTTATCCGATACAAGTTTAGAATAGCGTTTCATGTGGTATCGATGTTTTTAAGCAATGAAACTTTTTCAATATTAATCTAAACATTATAAAAAAGTGACAGAAATTATTCGGAGAAAATTACTATTTATTATGTTAAAAAGTTGAATTCCTTCTTTCACAAGCAGAATAATAATAATAATTATTATTAATCTGCTAGAAGAAACCTACTTGATAAGTTCAACATTCAAATATCCTGATAATAGTACTAACTGGACGGAAAGAAAAATTATATATATATATATAGAGATATATTATTTAGTAATATATTTCAAATAATCAAAACATGTATTATATTTTCAATATATGCATGTATTAATCTAAAAATTAAAATTAAAAACAAATTCCTTTTTCAATAATCATAAAAATGAAATACAAAAGATAGTTTGAATATAGAATATTACTACTATGAAAAAGACAACCCAGAACTGGAATTCCAACAATCAAATGTCAATCAGTCTTGGGAACCATTATTTGTCGCGCCAACCCTCTCCTAAAGTCAATTGTTGGGAAAACGATATATATATATATATATATATTCATGCATCGTAACAATTTTTCTTATTATTTAGCTTAAAGGGGAGGGAACGGCTTGGGAAATTTAGTTCAGGATGAAATTTTGCATATTTGTAGCCTACTAGAAAGGTGTTCACCCACCAATCTAATAAAGTGCAATGACTAGCTAATTCGGAGAAGATGACCCTCAATCTTCGGGTACAGCAATTAGCTGTCAAATAGCTTAGGTGGTGATAATAACCACATACAAATTCTTTTATTATTAAAAATAATCGAATAAATCTCCGGTTATTATTACTAATAACCGTTTCAAAATCTGGTTAATATTATTAATAATAAACGATTTAATTCATTGCCTGTTACATTTATACTTCGTTTGTACGAGAAAGAAAAAAATGAATATATTTTCATTTCAGTAAAACCATCACTTAGCTTATAAAAGTCTCGTCAGTCGCGCAGGATTCTATTTTGTTTTTGTCTCACATTTATAGTATGGGATAAATTTATTTCCAATATATGTTACTTTTTAAAATTGAATTTAATGTAAATATTGGAAAGTTTTTTCATCAATTTTATGAAATCTAACAAAATTTTTTTAAAGGAAGCCGGCGCATGATTTTCACTTCTTTAGTTAAGTACATTTGCATGATAAAATTCCATGATAATTCCAATAATTATTCTTCAATAAATTTAAATACCTTAAAGAAATACCCCCATAAAATATTTTTCAAATTCTATGTGTTCGAAATAATTTTAAAACTGAAAAACTGTAGAAGATTGAAAGAAATAGCATATGAAAAATTTAATTAAAATTCACATTTAAAATATAATTAAAATTAGACTAATTTTCCACAACTATAAAACCGAATTTATGGCATAGTCTAATTAACCCGTTCAGGACCAGCGAAAGGAGAAAGAAGCGCTTCCCCAAGCCCGCGAGCTCCGGAAGGATGCGTACGCACGGGAACGGGCGATTTTTCCCGTTAAGCCTAATTTTATTAAAAAATTCATATAAAATTATTACTGCAAGTAAATACGCTGAAATTTACAATTTATTATCATTGATAGTATATCCGAATATAATGTAATAAAATTTTCATGATATTTAAAAAAACAACTGAACTAAAATATAATTTACCCCAAAAATACAAAAGACTGTCTAGCGAACTCCAAACTGCAAACGATAATTTCTACTCCAACCCCTAACCAATAAACATTCCATCCTTTCATCGTGCCATCAAAATATAAAAAAAATCCACCGCAAAATAAATCATAGCTCTTTAATTGCTTAATCATAACGCTTTAATTGCGCAATCCTTAAATGCGCAATCCTAACACGCGCAGTTGTTTACATAATCAAATAGCCCTCATCCAACAAAAAAAATCCGGAACCGAAAGTGCATACTGAAGGTCAACACACCGTGAAATATTATTCGCAAATTGTAACGGACTTTACCGCCATCTAGCGCCGTTTAAAAATTCAAATAAAACGTTCCAAGTTGAAATCGCATATATGTGATGACGGTCCAGAGCGAACGGAAAGAGAGATCGCATATATGTGATGACGGGCCAGAGCGGACGGAGAGAGAGATCGCATATATGTGATGACGGTCCTGAACGGGTTAATATGATATGGAATACTGATAGATTAAAAAAATCTTCACTATTTTTACGTTTAAAAAAAGAAATATATCTATGAGAACGTAGTTCTGAAATACCATTATTATAAAAATGTGTATTTTGAAATATATAGACAAAAATTAACGCACGAAAATAGGTTTTCAATTTAATTAAAATATTTTAAATCGTGTTAGAAGAAGAATAAAGAAAAATAAATATTTATATGCTTGCTTCAATAAGCAAATTAGAATCTAAAATTATTAGAAAACTTTTCCTGTTCTCCCCATTTCTATTTAAAACGAATATTTGCTATCTAAAATTTTTTCTATATATATTACCCGTTTTCTAAATGCGTTTCTGCGTTAACTATGAAGAATATGAGGGGATTTATTATGAATGAAAATTCCAACAGCTTTAAATTTTTTAACAACCAAGTTATATATTTCCCCATATAAAAATACCATTTCCGAAAAAAGTTCGCCTGTAGCCAATATCTATGTTACGTCTTTTATTTTAAGGGCTCAAAAAACAGTAGAAAAATATTAATGGTTGTCTCGGAAATATCGCGTTGCCATCCGAAAAAGAAGATTTGCAGAAAAAAAAGTAACAAAAAAGTTCTTCACTTCACATCCGATCTGCAGTTGGTATTTCAGGTACCGGTAAAAATGGATAAAAGGATTCTCCCCACCTACCATTTTTTCTTTCCGTCGCTCTTCCAACTCAATTACCGCCTTCGAGAAAAACCTAAGACTGTAAGATGGACGTGTCTTCCCCATGCCGATATCGAATTTGTCACACTCTTGACAATAAAAGTGCTTTAAAGTTTGATAGATCGTTGAATCGCACTTTTGCTCCCGTATAGTCTAGCCCTTCTATTTGTTCTACCTTCTAAATGATAAATAGCGAAAGGGTTTTTCGATCGCGAAAACTCATGGAGAAAAAAAATAGAATCAAACATAAAAAGGCTGAATTTTCTGTGGGGAAAAAGATGGGAACCGACGTGTTTCTTTCATTAAATTATTCATTGCAAAGGTTGTTTACTCTTCCCTAGATATCGGAAAAAGGAAAAAAAAACCACGAACAGTATTTTATTTATTACCCGTTCTTAATATTTTTGAATCTAATAAAATATCGTCTGCCCTTCGCGTTCTATGCAGAATCCGAAGCGATGTGAATCTTTCATAGCTGAAACCGCCATTGTTGCGGTTAAAGAATGAAGAACATCACAGTATGGATATTTATTTTTTTATCTTCTGACAAAAGCGATTATTTGTCTGATGGTTGTTTTCTTTTTCATGATTTTTTTTATATTGCTTGTTCTTTTTTCAGGAGTCTTTCAGTAGAATAACGTTTTCGCTGTCCTCGCTATTTAGATTTGCAACTATGAGCCAATCTATCACACTTTGGGGTGAAGCATTGAATGAAAGCGGACAGTTTGTGTAAGAATTTAAAGCATTTGTTATGTGTCGACAGACTAAGGTTATTTATGATAGTCTCTGTTATTCATCTTTTTCCTCTTATTCGTGGCAGAAGAGAAGATAAGTATGATAAGAAAGTTAAAATTTATTCCCTGAAGGGAAAATGATTTGTTTTACATTTCAATTCATTGATAACAGGTTTTTTAATATTGCATTTTTTTCAATACATCCATCACGGTTATTTTTTGAATTACTTAAGGAAAACAATTATTTTTTAATTTATGCTATGTGAAAACAGCTTTGAATATATATTTAACTACTAAATACCAAGAATATAGTATAGAATTTAATTATAATTAGAACCTTATTATTCTTGCATAACTTGCGAATTTTACTTGAAGTATTTTTTATGTACATTTATATTAATTTATAACTTGTGAATTTTACTTGTAGTATTTTTTATATACATTTATATTAATTTATATTATATTATTTCTTGTTTTCAGTAGTTCTCCAGGCTTATGCGATACGAAGTTCCGACATAAGTATATGATAAAAGCTATAGTTTAAAAAAACATAACATAATAACAACTGTTTTTCTACAATTCAAATCTAATGATCACGAATTAATAATAATTTTATAATCTGTTTCATAGCAAAAAATTATTAATACAATTTTTATAGTATATTTCAATTGAAAATACGCCTTGTAGGTAATTTTAGTGGGCGAATTGCTCTAAAAGTTACGTATTGTCGCGTTTTCTTTTAAATTTTTAATTTAAGACATTTATTAATTACAGCTTATAGTTTTGCCATATTCTGAGTACAAATAACAAGTTCGAATTTTTAATTTTTTAATGTTTATAAGTTTTTTCATTGAAACCTTTTATAATGATAGAAAATTAACGCTTTCAAAAGTTCCAGTTATTACTCAATATTTTACTTTAATTATCAGATTCGAAAGAATCTGATAATTAAAACCATTTCTAAAGAAATGGTTTTAATTATCAGAAACCATTTCTAAAGAAATTATTTTAATGAACATTTATTATTTTTGTAAAATATTTATAGTAAAAAATAGGCAAAGTTGTGTGTATTCTATTTGATGTTGTGTGATCTTCCAAAAGGAATTTTATTATATTTAAATACTTCGATTTTTAAAACAGGTGCCTTTCCTGTGTGTATAGAAAACTAGATTATCTGCTAGATAGTAACTTTTATCAATAACATAACATAACACCACTCCATGCCCCTGCAACTATAACCATAAGGTTATTTAAGCAGTGACGTGGTCATGAAGTGGAAGAGAAATCACAACACCCGAATGGGTGACCTCTCTTAAAACTTGACATTTCTCTATGCCGCTGCCCTATTAAAAACGCAACAAGCCTACAAACATTTACAGGAGCATAAGGAAGGATTACTATTGTGCTATACATTAAAAAAATATTTTGGAAACACGGAAAAATAAAACCTTGAAAAACACAAAATTACACAGTTATACATGAAATAGCTGGAAAAAAATAATAAAAACAAAATGCAATGGAAAAACTATACGAAGAATAAAAAACACATTAAAAAACAGAAAGTGAAAGGAAAAAGATGAAAAACAAATTAATACAGTAATAAAAATAACATAATAATGTACACAAGAACAGAGAGATGGACCGCACAGTATTTTAAAAAGTTTGATTTTGAAGAGGAGTTGGCTGATGGAACTCCTGGGATGGATGGAGGAGAAACACGGAGGATCTTGGAAGAAAGTCCTGAAAGAACGACAAAGCTGTTCTGAGTTCATTAGGGGATGATGGGCTAAAGAGGAGGCGAAGTCGAATGTTGAACTTGTGAAACGGGATCTTCCATCTCCAAAGGAAAGGATGGAGTGAAGAAAAGATGAAGAGTGAAGGAAAGTTGAAGTTTGGTTGGATATAATTTCATTCATCGCTGGAGGAAGAGAATGTTTGGTTGCTGAGGTTGTTAATTAATAAAATGCTGGCCAAGAATGTCGGAATGGGACGAAAGCATTGGACTCAACTGAGAAGACTATTGAAGGAACGAAAAAAAACACAATTAATTGGGATCTGGACGGAAAAGTCTGGTTTCTCTTTGGAGAAAGTGAAGATTTTTCAGTCAACTGTCACGTGATCCTTCAGGAATGCGAAAACCTGTGGAATAAATTATTTTTAAAATCAACTATCACGTAATCCTTTTTTCCGCTGTAACTTCGGAACAAATTGTCCGATACAAATTATTTTATTTTTTTAATTTTATTTCTGTGACATTTTTCATTCAATTTTTAATTCAGTTTTTATATTTTACGTGCAGACGATTTTGAAATAACGCAAATTTATAGATACTCAGTTGCTAGGAAATGGTTAGACTTTGAACTAATTTGCCTTTATTTCTGAAAATGTTGCTTATATTTATAAGCATCCATAAAATAAGGCAGAATTTACATGTATCTGTCTGTCTGTCGGTCGATCGGTCGGTCACAAGAACTCCTCCTAAACGGTGAACGGTAGCGACGTGAAATTTACACACGGCATTCTAGAGCATATTTTTAGGTCAAAGGTGTTATTTTCAACTTTCAGAGTTAATTAGTTCTTAAGATATTTAATTAAATAACGAACATTAGCCGCTTTTTAGCCTAATGCTTAGACGTGTTTTGCCAACAACTTCTGAAATCTTTATTAGACAAAAATTATTTTTATGCCCTTTTGAAGATCAGAAAATGATCTTTTTAATGCTATTAATTCCATTGCGATGAAATTTTTTCTGTGATTGCTATAAAGGTTTAAAAATATTTTTTAACGTAATTTCTAACAATACTTTTTAATCTTATAGAAATAAATTCAAGCCAAATTACTGTTTCGTGCGCGGGCTTTTGCCAGTGTTAAAATTAATATAAGAAAATATTGCTTTCTTTGACCATAAAGAACAAAGGAGACTTTACACTTCCGGTTTCCTGTTGTGGTAGCATTTACAGCTTTTAATACGGTTACGCAGTGATCCAATGACGTTAGTGAATTATTTTCTCGATGTTTTGTTTAATTTTCACAATGAGATATTACAGAATATCCTTCTGTAGATACGGTAATGGGCATTAACAAGGAGCATCATATTCTGTAGAGTTCTTCAATATCTTAGAGTTGTGAGGGGCACCTTCCGACAAGCCTAGAATGATAGTCGGTGTGCCAGTACTACTAATACGTAACCTCGATATACCGAGACTGCGGAATGGCACACGGTTAAAAATTACACACCTAGATACAAACGTCGTGAAAGCTACTGTTATGACTGATATAGGGAGAAGAGAGAGTGTTTTAATTCCACGCCTTCCGATAACACCGAAGGATTTATCATCTCATTTCAAAAGGTAACAAATCCCTGTAAAAATATCATTTGCGAGGCTCAGGGCCAGACACTGAAAGTGGCAGCCGTACATTTGGAAAAACCATGTTTTTCCCATGGGCAACTATATGTGGCCTGTTCACGTGTGTACAGCATACACAACCTCTACATCCGTGCAAATAACGTGGTATACAAAAGTATATCATCATAGATAAACAATTTACATAACTATATCAGCATACATGTACAATACACTCCTGTCAGCCGTTCAATTAAGTATTATCAACCGTCAGAACTTTTCCTTTCCCCTTTCAAAATGCAACAAAACATTTACATTCGTGAATTAAAAAAAAGAATAATTCAAATTCTTCGCGCACGAAGTCGCGGGTAACAGCTAGTTCCTTTATAAACGTATAATAAGCTGGTCTAAATAGAGTTTTTATAACTGTAATTATTTTTTGTAGGGATAATTTAAAATCAATCTTAAAATAACAAAATATTTACAGAATCAGTGAATTCAACAGCAACAGCACACTTTTATTTGGCTGTTACTTTTTATTGAGTAATAGAGTGTAATCTAGTATCCGTCTGCTAGATAGGAAAAATAATAGCGTCAGAATAAAAAGCACCCGGTTTTACCCCACTCTTTCCAATATATACTTTAATATAAATAAAAACCATTGTAAATATGTTCATTATGTATGAATGTGGGTGTTTTCCACATCTCCTATTACTGCACAAATTTCAACCAAACTTGGCATACTTATTATTTAACAGAAGAGGAAGATACACGTGAACTTTTCGAATTACAAATGTTAATTAAACAATCAATTAATTAGATAGAAAGTTTTTAGAAATCCGAAACCCTTTTTCCTCATGAACTTTGATGCAGATTTTACCACGAAAAACGATCATAAATTTCAAAAAATTTCATTTTCAATTATCTTAATTTTTTATCTGTGTCATTTTCCCTTGACATTTAGTGATTTTTCAAAATTTAACAGATTTGTAATTGATTACATCCGGAAGATTTTGAAATAAACCATATTTATAGATACTTCGTTGCTAGGCAACGGTGAGACTTTGAACTATTCTACCTTAACTTCTGTTTATTTATTTATTTTTTTGAATATGTTATATCAGAAGTGGAAGCCAAATTCTAAAAGCCCAAAAAGTTAATGAAAACTTTATTTAATTAAAATTAAACATTATTTTGCGTTTTTCTGCTATATCTGTCGAAAATATTATCTCACAAAATATATTTTGATACCACATTAAAGTTCAAAAAACAAGCTTTTCATTGACACAAATTTCATTTTTGCTCAGTTGCTCGCTCTCTATTTTTAAAAATTAAATTTTGTTTTTAAAATTCATAATATTTTTAATGTTCAATAACAACAATGCACTCGAAGAGATGTTGCTAGATCATATTAACAGAATTCTGGGAGAAAACTGAAGAATAGTTTAAAAGCAGAAGATTCATAGTTCAGATTAAAAACAATTATTGATCTTACTTATTTTATCTTTTTTATTTTAAAAAATTAACTGTTTATTAATTTAACCTAAACCATTTGGTAAAATCTTTTCTATACTACAATATTTATGAAAAAAATTTGAAAATAAACATATAAAATTTATTTCAGACGGTTAATGAATTTTGTGTATTATAATTTTGTATACAAAAAATAATTTTTACATTAAAAATATTAGACATAAAGGTATTTTAATCCTGAGAAACGCAAGGCAGAACAGCTTGCATATATATATATGTCAAATTAAAAAATAATAAAAATAACGGTTCAACACGCTTTTGCTAAAATCCAATCTGAAAGTAAAACAAATAAGTAATACTATCCAGATGTTTTCAAATTTACTTTCGGCTAAATAATAAAAGCGTTATAAAAATATATATACAAAACGTAGATGCCAATTATTTCTTCGAAAATGGAGTAAATTCATGTGCAGTCATAGCTTCCTGACAATATAACTGGGCATGTACGGTATGTTATGAATGTGGCTGTCATCTAACGTTGTGCTAATGCTTCCTACAACAAACTTATAGAATAAAATATTACTTTCCGCTATTGTAATTGTTAAAAATTCAAATATGTTAAGGACCAAAAATATCACGGCATTAAATATATTGGATGGGACTGCTAGGATATTTATAAAAATATTGAAGCAAGGTAGATGCCCAGAAATAAAATTTAAATTATAATATATAATGAACAATTAATTAATTCTGGATACTGAAATATTTAACACGATAATAAGAAATTCTAGCAATACTGATAATCACCTACCTTTGTTGACCTGAAAACCCTAGCTACTTAATTAAAAGTGAATTTGCATACAGTGGTAGTACAATGCACTATATTAATTGAAGAAGAACAAATTTATTAAAATTAAATTTTTTTTTTATTAACAATTCTATGAATACTAAACTGCCAACAATTTTAAGAGATGAATATAAAATTTGCAAATTTTACTGCTGATGCACAGAACATCAAATATATGAAAATTCATAACTATAAAACAGAAAGTATATAAAAAAAAATAACAGATATCTTTTCTTTACCAAATTAGTAAATGCAAAAAAACGAAAACACTCTCAAAACGGCCATTTGAAATTCGAATATATGAAGCGATAGATTAGTAGTCTCACAATGAATAATCTTTTTTGCATTGAAAAATGAACCTTTCAATGATTTGAACTTTCGCACACTATATTGTGTGCCACAAAACGGATTTAAATCAGCAGAAGCAAGGCATTTCTTGGTTATGCAACATCACTTGCGGGCAATATTAGCATGGGAAAATAAAGTTTTCCCCGATGGATTTTTTTTGTTGACTTTGTAAAAACTTTCTGGCTCACATATTTTGTTACACAAGTGGCTTCTCTCATTCACAAACAACAGAATCGTTGCAGATGGTGACACTCGCACCAAGCAGTCATTTTCAACATGATCTCACTACTTTCAACTTTTTGCAAGTCGTCACTGCTGTTCGCACAATGAAGAGCACAATATCGCCATTCCAAATGCAAGAAAAAAAAGGCTTCAGTCCAGCATGAACTTGAATAGTTCAAGACAATAAAATGAAGATCAGTTCAAATATAAGTCGCCTGTTGATTTCTTATATAAATTCAACATTTTAGTTCTTTTATCGATATTTTAACCAACAGATTTAATCTACTGCTTGCATGCCTGAGAGGACGAGAACCGAAGGAATAAATCCCAACGGTCTCGGAGCCTCCAGGATGCGTGCTATCACTTCGGAATATTCAAACGAAAAGACAAAGGAATCTGCTTTCATAACGGAAAAAACAGCTTCAGTCAAGAACGTCAAAACCCAATAACATCTAAATTCATCCGCAACAAGATGGCGAGGAAATAGTCCCGTAGCAAAATTTGAATTTAAAAATTAATAAAGTTGAAACCTTAATGGAAACAACAACAAAAGTTAAGACAAATAATAATTAAATCGAAAACAAAGTAAATAATTAAGTAAAATTTAGATAATTAAAGAAACGGCTAAAATTATCGTTTGAATTTCAAAATTTTCCAAAGTTGCCACAAGAGAAGAAAGAAACTTTAGTGGCGAAAAATTAAATTAATTAAAAATACTGACAAAACCGAAAAATGATGTTGATTCAATATTTGCAATCTAACAGTAATGTAAAGGAGAAAAAGAATTTTTGTATAAACACTTTTTTTTATGTTTGCAGGACAAATTATTTATTTGTGTTCTTTTAATTTTAAAGAATTTTCAGCGTCTTTTTTGTTCACTAGCCTATATATAATCTCTTTAAATTGAAATGTAATCTATTAAAGAATATATACAAATTCAATCAAGCACATTTTAAATGCAAAATCTCCAACAAAGATTAGATCAAATTTAATCAATGCTAATTTTAAATAAATCCAAATAGAAAACAATTTAAAATAATTTAGACATATTTTAAGATTAGAAACCGTTTAAAATACTTAATTAAAATTCTAAAGTAATAATAAATTTATATTACCTAGGGAAAAATAAAAGAAAAATAAACCATTATTTTATATAGTAAAAGAATTGTTCTTTCTGTTATGAGCCGTTTCACGATGCGTCGCAGATCCCAAATTTGAGAGTGCATAATATTTTATTCTGTGCAAAACTATAAGCCTCTGTCCTATCATGAACTGCATTCTTTAGGCAAGAAGGTTTCATCAATCACGATGGATTGGTTGTCTGTTATGAGATTTACTACAAATTAACATTAAGCTAATAAATAATTTTAGCCAAAGTAAATAAATATATTGCATGAATAAAGAAATATGTTAACGTACAATATACATGCCAATATAAAAAGAAGGAGAATTTATACAAATCAGGCAAAGCTTAGAAACATATGAATACTCAAAGCATTAAATTGAAGCCATAATGTAAGAGATAGTTAAGAGAATACAGAAAAGTTATAATGTTGTCAAATAAATATAAAATAAATAATAAACGACTATATTAATGTGTAGAAGAATGAAGAACAGCGAAATGGATTGCAAATTGAAATTGAGTAAATGCACTTTAAGTGTATAGTGCGAGAATAAATTTATTCGGTTATGTTGTTGAAATGTTCTGGTCGAATGAAATACGCCGAAAAGTCATGTTTAAAATTTTCTGCTTTATATTTGTATATGAAGACAGATTTATTAAGGGTTTAGGAAAGATTAAATTCCTAATTTTATTACTAAACATATTTATAATGAAGTGGGGAAATTTTGATGTTATAAAAATATATCCGAACTAACACAGAATTCTTAAAAAAAGCATAGAATTGGCCAAACAATTTCTTTCGAACTGAAAGATTTATTACTTGAAAGCAAACTAGCAATCCGCATCCTCTAAAAAACTTTCCTTTTCTTCAAACAGTAGCAGTCCGAAAATAACATTAACTGAACTTTAACATCCTGGAGTTTGATTTAACCACCGCAACCCAGACAGTAATGCAGTAAAAAAATGTTTAAGGAAAAAAGAGTTGGTTTTCCACATTTCATTGATGTAAAAAAGGCGGGAAAAAATAAAATTTTCTGTTCATTTCGTTTTCAGAACTTTTCTTAGAGTAGCCTATTCGAAGAAATATATTTTCGCGCCAAAGGAATCGGGATGTTATTTGTTTTCTTGGCCCCTTTTTTATTTTTTGGAATAAAATAAAATTCTATTTTTCAATTTCTGGACGAAGTTTTCCGAGTTTCGGATAGCGCGACTCTATATTCTGTTGTTAAAAATTTTTAAAAAATATTCTTAGAAATAAGAACTGAAGTTTCTTCTTTTTTTTTCTGTGACAGTGAAAGCGCCTTGGAATGAAATTCTTGAATTTGAATATTGAGATGAATGAGGTTTCATATGAAAGATGTACTCAGCTCGTAGAGAAAAAAATGGGAAGTAGATTTGGTAAAATTGGAAAATTCTTTCGTTTGATGAGATTTCGAGTTCCATGCTGAGTTCGAATACGGATTTTAATTTTTTATTAATACTACTACTTATTACAGCAAAACGTGATCATAATGTTGGGCAAAAGCACTGCTCAAAATATAATATTTTAAAAATATATATAGGCAAAACTATAGGGCTACTCGCACTTCAAATATTAAGTAACCATTTGCAGTTTTAGTTCATCTTTTGAGAGATTCTTTTAAAATTCAATTCTGTAAATATTCTTTGAACTGCATTATCCAATTACGCAATTTTATTAATCCAAATATGTTTATCTTACACTTTTTGAAGGCATTATATAAAACATTGGCATTATTTTGAAATATAATTAAGCTTACATCTTCCGCTTTTGTTAGTAAAAAGGTTAATATTTTTACTTTGAAGTTCTCAACTGTTTATAAACTCTTACGTAATTGTTTATAAAATACAATTTATTTTCAGCTAGTATTTGCAAGATTAATCGGTACTTACGTATTAACGCCACCGAAGCTGAAGTTGCGCTAATGCGCCAAGATTGTCGTCACTTAAAAACCGCCAAATCTGTAGCTATTTGGCGTATAAACGTCACCGCAGCTACAGATTTGGCGGTTTATAAATGCCGCCAATCTTGGGCATTAGAGCAACTTCAGCTTCGGTGGCGTTAATACGTAAGTACCGATTAATCAATACGCACAATTAAATTAGTATATTAGTACATAATATAGGCTGCTCAAATTGTCTACATCGGTAAACTGTATATGCAGTTAGAGTTCCTGTCTTAGCCGAGGCCATCCGGAACTCCTGATGAGGTCGAACAAAGTGATCCCGCCCAGCAACATAGCACAAGTCAATACGTGGCGGGAGCGGATTTCGCTCAACCGACCCGTCACCAAACTCCCCAGATGCCAGAACAAGAAAAATATTAACAAACTATTTTTAGCAAAATATAAAAACACGCCACACATCATTCAGTCAGTCCAATTCGCCGAGCGAGAATCGAATGAAGATTTAACTATATTGATTGCGTAAGTCTTAAATCCTGGTAAATTCACAAGTTCGTGAATTTCTTTTACAAAACAACTTTTTGGTAGCTCGTCTTGTTTTTGAGCCCAAACTGGACATTCAAATAGGACATGTTTAATACTTTCGTCTTCTCCACATTGACATTAATAATCTTTATCAAACAGATAAACTGTATATAACAATATTTTTACATTCTTACAGCATTGTTACACACAGACTCTACTATATTTCATCTTATTTTAGATGAAAATCTGATAATATCAATCTTCATAATGGTATTTAAATTTAAATTAATGTTCATATTCAGAGAATATAGGACTAATAGATTTAGTTCCTTTAATTTAGAAATTTTACTATCAACTCAACAACTGTTAATTGATATTTTTAAATGCATGTGCTATATAGAACAATTCTACGGGTAAATCTCAAAATATAAACTACAAAAATCAAGAGTCCGAAAATGGAAGTGCCATTTCTATGGTTTTGAATAGATGTTTTGGTATTCAGAAATGTTTCAATTTAGTTATCACAGCAACTGCAAAGGGGAAGGTTCATCAGCCTCAAAAACGTGCTTCCAAAATGAGAAGATAATATTCATAACGTCAAAGATAAAATGACGTACAATGATAAAAAAATGAATTAAGGAATTGGGTTCAACTAGCGTTTCGGAATGTTCCATCGTATATGCCTAATTTCCACGAATCGGTGACATCTGATGAAGAACTTTTAAATAGAACTACTACTGAAGCCATTTATAATCTAAAAACTTTCTTCACATAAACCTAAGTCTTTTATTAAATTTCTTAATCATTCCATACCATTTTATGTTTGACGTTATGAATGTTATCATTTCATCTCGGATCATGATCATTTCTGATCAAACGGAGCAGAAAAAGTTTCTCATTTTGTAATGCTGAATAGTCGAGCAATTGTTTGCAAAGAAAAAAATAGTTTCAATACATGTTTGCTTCGGCCTAAATGATGCTTTTGATTTCGTTTAAAATGAAGTTTGCAGTGGCCTGGTGACAAGGTCCTGGGTTAGTTGCCAAACGTCCTGCAGCTGCTGTGGCGAGGGAGGTGCCGGCTCATATCTAGTCCTCGTCAACGGTTAAAAATTACAAAGTCCGTTCCAACATAGTCTTCCGGTTGCTGCGACACGGGACATCAAAATGGCTAAACTAAACTATTGCAAACAAAGCGAAGAATGAATATTTTCGCAAAAAGAAATTATGTTCGGATAAAAAGAAACACATATTAAGGCAACGAACAGCTCAGAGCGCAAACATAAGGAAAAGGATATTATCTGTAAGATTTGCAAAATCGCATTTTATTGACATTTATTGATCTGCGGAGAGAT
>BGPR01007327.1:48053-72104 GCA_013235015.1 Araneus ventricosus | reverse complement strand
ATAATAATGAAATGCAAATAGAAGATTTACGAGGTTTAACATCAACCGATTGGCGGTTTATGAAAATGCTATGTCCGGATCTGCAAAGTAGAACTGATTATTACAACCGATTCGCCAACACACCGAGAGATGGAATTCTTTATTGTGCCAAACATGCCAATTACTCGGCTGCATTACATAAATGAAGAGTTTGAGACGGGAATGGAAATTAATGCACTATTTGATCTTCTTGCATGCATGCGAGACCAACGACCATCTGGTTTCTTTAGACTTAGAATGGTCGTGGCCTATCCAAAACTTTGCCACCACTTTTATCCCATTTCTACAAGCTTGCATGAAACTGAAATGATTGGAGTTATTAATAGCTTGTCCCTCCAAAGATATAGAACTCTTATTGGAGTCTCGGCTGGAAAATCGTCCCAAATCTCTTGAGAAAGTAATTATATATGTTTCGGGCATAGAAGACGATGATTACGTAAGCTTGATGGAATTAACCGCCGAGTACGTGTTTCTCTTAAAATCTGTAGGATTAAATATATGGATAGATTTAAATTTTTAAAGTACGCATCTGAGAACGCATAATTTTTAAAGTAGTCTGAGAACGCATATTAATGCAAAGAGCATATTAATCAGACTTTCATTTCAGGTGCCAATAATGTTTTGAATCAATCAACGTTAAATCCTTACTTAATCTATACTTAGACCCCTTTCACATTATACGGTTGAACCGTTACGGCAAGAATGCATTAGGCCGCCTCTTGGTGGTAAACTGAAGAAATGAGTGGGAGCTTTCACATTAGCCGATCGCGGTTTGAGTCCGTTTGTTGGGGTTTAAACCAGCCGCGTGCGCGACTGGAAAATCCTGCGCGCAAATGAAATTCATGTTCCACAACTTATGTATAATCGATTTACGTAAAATGTTATTAATATACATTTGCAATGCTTAAAATTATTACACTAACCTTAAAATCCATATCTAGGGAGGAACTTATTTTATGTAATTATGGTAAAAACAAAATCTATAAGTTTTTGCTAAGTAATAAACAGTCGCACTTCCGCTATTGCTTTTTCGTTGTTAAAAGGGCCTATAACACTTTATGTTTTAAACACAAACGATTAAAATTTAAAAATAAGTGTCAGTTACTTGCGATTTTGTTTAGTTATATTAACGTCCCGTTTTGAAGCAACACGAGGGCTATTTTAGGACGGACCTCGTCATTTTGAACCGCTGTCACATGACTAGGACGACACCTAAGCTGGCACCCCCTCTCCAAACTTTCGTCTCACAACAGAGGGAGGACGTTTCATCCCTACCTATGATTTAACAGGCAGCACAGTTACTTCAGAGTCACAGCTACCATTTTTGTCGGTTGAATGCAGTTCCAAATGTTAGTATTTTGCAGCAGAGTATAATTTTTTATTCGGTTGTGGAATTCAACAAAAGATGCTACAGACATTCCGACATTCATCTGCACGTTCGTTGTTCTTCTAAAAGTGAGGCGATTATAGTCTCGTTTCTTTTGATTGATGGGTGCAAGACCGTATTGCTGCTATTTGCTTCCGATCCATACTGAAACAGCTAGGAAATGAGAAACCGCACTCAAATACTGCTAGTATTATATATAGCGTCTTATCTGCGAATAAAAACTTCATTTCAACGAATTGACTTTTAGAATAATAAATATAAATATTACTTTCATATTGACAAAAATTCTCCTAATTTGTATTTATATTTATACTTCTCCCATAATAATTTTTATTATACTGAGCATTTATTTATGCGCATAACATAAATATGAACAGATTCATGTGCTTTTATATTTATTTTTTATGCTATTTAAATTATTAAAATTATTTATGTCGCAATATTAGATTATCGCAGATTTAGTAGTTGTAAGTAATGTTGGAATCCCATGGCCAAATTTTGGCACTAAGTTTTTCATCTGTTCATTTTAAACATATGTAGGGTTAAAACCTAGGAGTTGGAACACACTCTTATTAAAGCTGCCAAAGTCACCAAAGCAAGATGGCTGCTAATAAAGTACAGGCGGGCATCGGTCACAGTTAAAGGTTAATCGCTTAATGTTTAAATCTTTTAGAACCCATTGCGTTTGTGGGTTGTCGTTGCACTATTTCCTGCTTCAAATGTAGAATTTTAACCGTGCTCGTGATGTTGCGGCATCTGCAGTGGGCACTTTTTTCTAACTTGGAAAAAAAAAACATCCTACGGCTTGTAATGTCTTGGCCTAGGTGCGACCAAATAAATTCAAGCTAAGGTTGGCCTAAATACATTTATTACTACAGCAATAATTAATAGACACTTCTCGCAGAGAAGTCTTGGTTAAATATGATTATTTACAAAGTAATCATTAACATCATAGTTCTAGAACGTCAAAGTTCCATGGCATTTAGTCCCTAAATAATTGTATTCACAGGATGGTTAGCTTCCACCTATCAATGTAATTCCGAACCACGAGACTACCAAGAGTGCTCGCAAGTTCATGAGCCGAGAGTTCGGGGATGCCGATTCCTCGGGGTTGCCTACCAAAGTCCGACTTCAGTCGGGACTTTCAATCCGCTGATCACACAGCTTTCTTCGGTCCTCCGGAGCCTGAAACCTCGTTCGAGACGCCTAATCCGATCCTCTCCGCCTCCTTCCCTCGGACATCCAGTTTTTATTCACCCCTGAAGGGGTGGGTGAAATGGTGAAGCTCCACCTACCTTTTCCTACATTGGATAATGGTACTCTGGTTGACCAACAGCTCCCTTCCTAGTGGTCAACCCCGATTATGGGAAGGTTCTTGAGTTTTCGCCACCACCGGCCTATTCAGGAATGACACCAAAGGGTACCGCTAATGTGTTCGCTGACAGTGATGGATTCCTCGGTATTGTGGCGGCCCTCTGTGTGAAGTCCTTTCTCTTGCGCCCGCCTGGTTAGCGATGTCCAAGTGCAACTGTCCTGCTGTTTACCGACAATATCAAAAGGGGCGGCACTCTTTTTCTCATGGGAACGTTGCTCGCGGGAAGGAAACCTTACAACCTTCCCTAGCAGTCGGAATCTAGTAGCTTCGTTAGCTCATTGAATGTAAGAAATCTTCTTTTAATTACTCAAATGAAGCAGGAGAAATTGCGCTGGCGATGGCTGTGGCATCTGAAGTAGGTACCGGGTAGTTTTTTAAAACTTTAAATGCATCTTAAGGCTTCGCTAGCAGCGGAAGCCGGAACATAGTAGCTTCGCTAACTCACTGAATGTAAGGACTCTGCTTCTTTTAATTATCGAAATGAAGCAGGAGAAACTGTGCTTGCGATTTCTGTGGCATCTGAAGTGGGCACCGGATAGATTTTTTAACATAAAAGAAACATCCTACGATTTCGCTAGCAGTGGGAATATTGAGGAAATTAAAAAAGAAGACAGGCATAACATGGGATCGAAAGAAAAAGAAAATAATTTTTCCTAGTAGGGAAGATATTCGGATAACTATTTTTCTGAAGAAGGAATAGAAAGAAATTAATAGAATTACTCATACTCAGTTCTAATCTTTGCAACCGGTAGGAAACGCTCTAGTTACAAAATAAAGAATAGAATAATGGGGCATCAAAGGAACCACCACACAGGTGAAGACAGCATTCCAAACGATGAATTTCAAAATATGACCAAGCAACTTCAGAAATTCTAAGCCAAACGATTTTCATTATAAGGCAATAAAAAACGCTCAATATGTGATCGGAGAAATAGAAAATCACTAAATAAATCAAAATTCTGTTTAAGAATTTCGAAGTCATTTTTCAATCATTTGAAATTATTTTGTTTAAAGATATTTTATTATTTTACTAAACATTTAATACATCTTTTTAACTTTCATTATATAAAAAAAAACCAACAGAGTAGTACGTATACAAGTCAACAATGGAAATAAACACTGGCGATGACGTGAGCGATCTAGCCAAAGAGTTGCCAATGAAACTAATCAACTTAATTTTCCGGGTTACCATATTGGAGACGGAATACAGTGTTTTCCCACTTCTAGGAACCAACCATATTTAGTTTCAAGAATAGGATCTTGTTTCTAATCCTCTATTGATTTTGGATTTCTTCACGGTACACAGGCTCATGGACCTGATATAGCTCTGCTGATCTTCGGGGATCATCAACAACAACAGTTTCAAGGAGTTTTAAACATTATGGTAAGCATAATGATTAAGAGAGGAAGTAAATGATGAATTCATGCGATTTGACAACGTTTTGGCTTGCTTCTTTGTTCATATTAGTTACTAGCCTCCCTCGTCGATCAGATTGTTCGCCTGAAATATAATCTCAATTGAATCTGTTATCTATATTTTGATACTCATTGTTTCCTTAACAAAATAATTTTAAATTTCAAATTATAAATGAAATTTAACCCATCTTCTTTTAGTAGCCTTGTGCCTGTTCTGCTCGTTGTCTGCAGGATGGTACCTAATGGAGTCAAGTAACTGTCTGTGCCTTGTAATATCCAATTGCACGTTTTTGGCATCAACTTCTCTCTTTTATTCCTCTCGCAAAATATGCATTTGATTTTAACTTTAAAATGGCGCTTCACATTTTACTTCCAGCAGCATGTTAGAGGGATGAAAATATGCTGATTAAAACATAGCATTAAACATTAAGATATCACCTTAGCTCTCAACAATGGAAGAAAAGCACGGAAGTAAGTATTTGTTTAAACAATGAGAATGATTTGAATTGCGTTGCAACAATGAAAAGTATTGTTGTAAATTATGCCAAAAAGTATTCTTAAAAATTTATTAAAATTAGAGAAAAAATTGTACTGCAACTTAATTAATACCATTCAAAAGGTTAAACTTTGCATTCTCAATGGTGTAAAAATGATTTTTGTGCTGTAATATTTTTGGAAGTTATTAAGGAAAAATGCTAAGCTTTCGCGTAATTTTTAATTCAAAAAAAAGTCCCCAAGATGTACATTCCGACCCTCCAGAGTACGTTTGTGCAAAATTTCAAAGTTCAATTTCCAACGGCCTGCCCTGTAGAGCGCAAACACACACAGGCACAGATTCTCCTTTATTATTAGTAGAGATACAGTCCAGTTTTACTTTTTCGTATACGAAGTATACAAAGAGAAAGTATTGTAATCGTCAAAAAATTCGGACTCGAGATTTTGACGAATCTCCACGTTTTAGACCTCCCCAAGTCCGAAATACACAATTTTGGAATTATGTCTGTCTGTCTGTGAACACGATAACTCGAAAACTATTAAAGCTAGAGGGATGAAATTTGGTATGTGATCTTGACACATAATTTGTAGTTTCTATCAAAATTTGGACAAAATTCGTCCTCGGGAAGTATGTCTGGCCGTCCGCGTTCACGTGAACACAATAACTCTAAAACTTAAATAGTTAGATGGATAAAAATTTGGTACACAGTTTTATCATCAGGAATGTAGGTCCATATCAAACTTTGGGCCAAATCCGTCAAAGAGTTGACTGTCTGTCGGTCTGTATAATCGCATAATTCTGAAGACGATATCTTCTAAAAGAAAGGGCTTAGATAAATGAAATTTCGTATGTTGTCTTGAAACCCTAATTGTAGATTTGTCTCCAACGTTTAAATCGGTTTAAAAAAGGCGTTGAAATTGCACATTCGGTTTCTTCCCCATTCTACGACGCAAAAAAAAAAAAAAAAAAAAAAAAAAAAATGGCACGAACACTGGAGCGTTTCCCCCACCTTCGGGAATACCGCACGTTTTCTGGCGCGCGGTGCATTCCCTCCCGCGACCCGTGTTATTCCTATCCGAGAAAGTTTCGAGGAGGCCTCTTCCTCTGATTCTTATTTCTCGTACCGTACGCCAAGCAGAGCCAATTCATATTCACGTAGCATACATGAAGTGCTCCATGCTGATTTTAATTTTTAATTCATTGAATAACTTGTATTTTTTGCTCGTGAATTCCATAAATAATATTTTTGACCGTTGGAAATAATTTCTGATTATGTGCTTTGTATTTTCTTTGGCAATATAATACTATTTACTGCATTAAAACATTGATTAATTTTTTAAAAATTTGTTATTAAATTTTGTCTAATTTATATAATACTAGTTAATGAACTTGGCATTGCTCGGGAAGAAATTATTTTCGTGTCTTTTATTAACAAAACTAGCTGATTCGGCGCAGAGCATCGGCGCTCGGTAATCGAAATACCTTGATTTTCTTCATATTTCTAGAGCCAAACTGGCGATTCAGCGTTCCAAGAAAATTGGCCAAGACAAAAAAAAGATGCCAAGTGTTGTGGACATAACAGAAAAGTACGAAAATACAATATTCATAATAGCAAGGGTTGAAATCTAGAAGTTGGTACACACTCTTAAAATGGCGCCAAATCGCCAAAGCTAATGAAAGTATTATCCGCATTTAGCTTTGGCAACTTGGCGCCAATGAAGTGCGGCGGTCAACGTCTTACTTTGGCGATTTGGCTCCGTTTTAAGAGTGTGTACCAACTTCTAGATTTCAACCATAGCAAGTTCTATAATGTTCACCTCCCCTCCATTTGTTAATTGACACGATTTTATCTTCGCTGATTTAATCCATTTTGGCGTTGATCTAAACATTCTCTGGCTCGCCTAAGCCCGTCTGCTTCATTTCTAATTGATCTCTTTTGTAAGAAATATTGAGAGTTCTTCATCTTAAACTCATTTTTTTCCCGCGAAAAAGTTTTTTTTACACCAGAACGAATGTAGTAACAGGCTATGACTATGAAGTTATGCCTAACATGGCGGATGCTACTGGGGTTGAAATCTAAAAGTTGGTACAACACTCTTAAAATGGTGCCAAGTCGCCAAAGCAAGACGTTGACCGCGCCACTTCATTGACGCCAAGTCGCCAAAGTTAATCCAAATAATACTTGCATTAACTTCGGCGACTTGGCGCCATTTTAAGGGCGCGTACCAACTTCTAGATTTCAACCGCTACTGGTTTTGTTCTGTAAACAAACCGATCGTTGCCATCGGCAAAAGAGAAATTAACATTAGAGTTTCATATATAGAGATATTAACAATTTTATTAATTGTCACGAAACTTTCACTAAAATCTTCCTTATGCTTTAGCATTTTGTGGTCAACATTTCAAGTGCTTATAAAATAACAAATCAGCTGTTGTTCGGCTTCGTGGTGTAAACATCATATGCGAGACAGTAAAAATATATTTATATGGGAATTTTACTGATGCCACTCAAGAATGCCTTGCTAATTAACGCACAGGCACAAGAATTTTCGACCGTGTGACAATCTCAAATAGAAGCAGACGAGAATATCAAAGGAAACCACTCCCATTTTTTTTTTAATGCGTGCACTGCTGTCCTTGAGAAAATCCGCTAATTTCTTTGTTAAGGATCTAACCATTAAGATCTCGATTTTTTAAAATTTTTTGCCATTAAAACCGTTTTAATCTAATTGCATTGCCTAGATCGTTATAGTTCTATTTTGGAAGTGACTTATAGATCTATTTTTGAATTAACTAGCCGACTTCGGCGACCATCTGTTCGCCCGCAGTATTAGTAGCCTCTGGCTATGCTTACAATTTGGGGAAATAAATTGGTGAATTGGCGTTTGCAAAGGCGGAGGAACTCCGCCAAAGTTTTATTTGGCGATATATCTCAGGAATGGAGGGAGGCTGATGGCAGGTGACTATTGATGACATATCTATAACTCCCCGGGGGGCACCGCGAGTACACGGATGAGTTGCTGCCGGATTAGTAAGCAGTAACTAGCTTCTCCTGGGGGTATAGCAATGATGGGGCTGAATGTCCCTCCACCAGTGATAGTACGTACCCCTCCTTCGGGAGGGGTCGGGCCGTGGACAGGTGATTGGCTACTATGATCCGGCCTCAGAACTCGAGCTTCTGCAGCGACGGTCATTCAGATGACCCGGATGCTTAGGCAGGGCGGGGGTAGACCTTCTTTTACTGTATATCTAGAGGTCATAAACTTCCATGTGAAATAAAAATTGTTGAAATCAGTCCAGTGGCTGGGGCTGGGGAACTCTCTCATGGTTTTACCTCAGAGAGAATGTACAGTGGAATAATGTTTTTTCGATTTCTCTCGAAAATGGAACGTGGTGGTGATGGGAAGGAGGCAGGCGACCTCTGATGTCATATCTAGAGGTCGCAAGCTTCTTCCATATGAAAGAAAAATTGTCGAAATCTGTCCAGTTGTTGGGGCTGGGACACTGGTTCTCTTGTTTTGACAATTATTTAAATACGGTAAATCACCGTTTATACGTCCTTTCATCCCAGTCCGGATTCATTCCTATCCGTTGTATTGATAAAGTATTTCGTTTATACGACGCGAAGCTTCGGTTATACGTCGTTTTTCCATCGGTCTTAAATACGAAAATTTCCCCCTTTTCAGTATGTGAACTGTGATATCGATATCATGACTTCGAAATGATTCACAGTTGATGAATTCATGGAAGACAAATTGTCTGGCGCTAATTTAGCAATGATGAAGAAGCTTCTTCCATATGAAAGAAAAATCGATCGTTCTTGAAAGACGGAATGAACTCCATTAGAAAACTTGGAACTTACTTCATTTGTCAAAATATAAGTGAAGAAAAATGTCAATGAGCATAATTCGATTCATAATGTTGTATTTAAAAGAATTACAATCAGCATGCCAAAAGACGATTAAATATTTTTTAAAAAATTAAACGCCGACTTGTATGAACAGAAATAGTCTAAAATAAGAATTCTATAATTCGTACTCAAGATATGTAATAAAGATGCGATTTTTCTTACTTTTATAAATGTCTAATTTTAAAACTTCATTATTCTTTCCAATACTATGTAGTAATATGCTATACAGGGGCGACTCGTGTGTAGGGACTGCAGCACACCCCTCCCTCAACTTTTTTCAGTGCATGAATTAAATTTCTTATTTATTTAGTTTTGCTAGTAATATCCGAATATATCAATAAAATTAACTTCTGACGCTTTCAGCTGCGCCGAAAAGCTGGATGAAACCAAGGTTACTTCAGAGAATTTTCCCTATCCGCTGTCTTCTCAGAAAGCTTTTCCCTCTTCGAGAACTGGAAAGTCCCTTTGTTCCTGGAAGTTCCCTGGAAAGTTCCTACTTCTTGAGCATGCGTAGTTCTTCCTTTTTTTTCCAATGGGCATTTAACCTAGCTGGGAACTGTTTTCGGAGTAGCACCGGAGAGGTAGGGAATAACGATTCCCTATCCTGCTAGATAGGGAATCGTTTTAAACAGTTTTTTTCACTGCGGAAGAATGTTTCACGAGATAAAATTCGAAAATAAATAATTTTCAAAATGAACCATGAAGGAAAATGAAGTGATAAGTAATGATACTTTTTTTATTAACTGAGTATTAAACCATTGACAATTAATTAAAAAGATCCTAATTTAACTTACGCAAAAATCATTAGTATGCACTGCAGAACTTTACGTTACAGCACCCCCACGGTGATTTAGCACGAGCCGCTACTGATCCTAGTGTATCTCAAAAAAACTTTAAAACTATTGCCTTTAAATGAATTTGCATTCGTAGCATTAAATTTACAGCAATCAAAGTTGTTTATTAAAATTTCGATTATACGTCTTTTCATTTATGCGTCGTTTTGCCTCAGGTCCCTGAAAGACGTATAATCGGCGCATTATATAGATAAGACTGAATTTTAACCCTTTGCACTCGGAAAAGAATTGAGATGCATAATTATACACGTATGAGTGTAAAGGTTCTTTATAGTGCTTAGGAAGTAAAAAATATAGTTATTGCTTTGTCTCAATTCCTAAAAATTAATCTAAGAGTTCTTGTTATTGTCCCAGATAGCAAAGAAAGCTTGTCTAAAAGGTTTTGGAAACCTTGTCATCAGCAAGGGTAAAGGGTTGTCACAAAGGTTTCCGTGACAAGGTAGCGAAAAGGTTCGCAAGTCAACAAGAAACAAGATTTTCAGTAAGATTTCCCCAAGTTTTTATTACAAGCTTGTTTCATGCATTCCTCAAGCTTGTTTCAGGCCTTTCAAAAGTTTGTTAAGAGCCCTCCTTCGGCGGACAAAATAGAAACCCCTTCCTCCCTCCGAAGCCGTACTCCTACAAAAGGGTCCAAACCCCTTTCCTTATCCCCTTTCTTCTGACGTCATCGTAGAGTTATCTGGAATGTCAATTAATTATATCAATTAGGAATCTTAATTAATCAAAGCTTAATTATTAATTTTATTGAACTTATTTGTACGATTTAGTTGTAGATGTTCAAATTCCTGTGAGCCGAGGAACGAACCCGCGTTCATAGAGTTGGAAGGCAGGCGCACTAACCACTATATCGAACGCGGTTACACAAGATGGCACAGGTGGTTCATAAAAAGCTTTCCTACGTCAATTTTGAGGGAATGGTTTCCGAAACGGTTTGCGCGGAAATGCTTTCGCGGCCTATGGAAAGTGAAATGGCAACCTTTCCGCAACCTTCTTTGCTATCTGGGGTATGGTTTTTATAATTAACGTTATCTAATAAGAATGTGTGAATGAGGCATCATCCAGAATACCGAGTCAGACTCGACATACGGGTGCACTATCTTTGTCTCTAAAACGAGATTTGTTTTCGGAATTTCTTGAAATCTCAAATTTAACAAAAATCGATTTCCTGATGGTCTGAAACGTTTCAATGACCTAATTCAGGTGTTCAAACAATCGACAAATCGCTCATTTTAAAGGGCAATAATTTTACCAATCAATAATTTGATTTGGTTCCTGCACATTTTTTTTTTTGTGGCTTAAATGATATTTCCAATGCATGCTAGACAAATGTTTCCATAAAACTATTCCAAAGCATACGTCGGTAAGCCATTTACATGACTTCGAGGTGGTTTCTGTTGCGTAGTAAGGTTTACAGTTGCGAAAGCGGTTTCAAATCTATTTCTCAATTACTATAAACTTGTAAAGCTCTTTCTGTTTGCAGAAAACCCAACAGCTTATCTTTAAACATGACCGACTCCCTTTAATGATCCTACAGGTGCAACTATCTATTTCTACCAGCTTCTAGAATCCGTGGGTTTAAAATAGTTCAGCAGCGACTGATCAAACGAAATTAGCATAGGATGAAAACCTAATGATAAGATCAGGGGTGGCCCGAGACCAGGGTAAACTGGGCAACTGCCCGTGTCGCCGAAGTCTGGGCTGATGCCAAAGCGGGTGTGTAAAAGAAAAAATAAATTAATAGACTTGAGAAATAAAGTCATATATTTAAAAAATTTGTTGAAGATATTATTTTAATTTCAATAAGTTTCAAAATTCTTACTATAATATTATTTAGTCATATTTGCAGGTAAATATGCATATTTCGAAGTAAAAGTTTGTTTGACATTTAGAATACAGATATTTTAGAATTTTAAAAAATACATTGGGGAAGCGCCATTTTGTTGCCTTGCCCAGTTGGTAAAGTTACTTTGGGCCGCTTCTGGATAAGATCAATCAAGTAGTTTTAAATGATCGAAAGAAGCTGCATGAATTCAAAGTGACCTTGTGACAATGGCATTTTGTCTCGCTCTCCTGCCGGTGGATGGCGCTGCAAGGACCTTTGACTTTCCGGAGAAGAACGAGAAACAGTGTGACTTGAGACTTGTTGCGAGAAGGTGGCTTTTTCCCTCTCACAGGGACGGACAAAACTCGACATGCAGTTGAATATTGTAATTTAAATGTAATGTAAGCTTAGTTAATCTAGAATAATTCTATGTGGTAGGTGTGTGAACAATAAATTTACTTTAATTCAACTATGGCCCAACTTTATTTTAACCGCCGATTTCACTTCCTGTGAGATAGTCGGATAATGGCGGCTAAAACCTGACTTTTAGATCTTCAATCCTGTACGCTGGCTTGGGGTGAGAGAAGTTGGGGGAATATCAAGTTAGGCATAATATATTTAATTCTAATTAAGCACTACCATTGTTCCCGGCAAATAAGCCAAGCTTTTTCATAAGCTAACTTTAAAAAAAATCAAATCTTATTAATCTTTTTTAGGAGACATATTTTTTGAAAATTAATAAACTAGACAGTTCCGAACATTAAATTCAAATTCAAGACACTTTTTCAATCAGGCACAACGTGCCTGTTTCGACGTCTGGTCACATACGTGGGTTAGTAAAAGGTGAGAATATAATATGAACGTTTTTACCTTACCTTTTAATGCATAAATCTAGTTATGCAATCGCTCTTGTGAATTAACTGGCTGTGTCTGGCAGCAAAGGCAGAGCCCTCTGCAGCTGAACATTCAGTAGAGGCAAAGTGATCGACCGAGATGGTTTGTTAGTCAACAATTATCTTTTAATGTTTTGTTTAATTTTGAAATTATGTGTATAAACTTGACCGTGCGTAACTTAAACATAAATAAATAATTAGTACACTAATTGGACTATTTACTGAAGCATAACCCCCACATTTAATATGGGCTATTTACTTATAAGTAAAATTTGAGACAATCTGGGAGATTTTATTTAAATTCGGCACAAATGCGGAACTGTTCCAGCTAATCCGGGGGCGTTTGGTCGCCTTAGTTCAAATAAAGTGAAAGGAATTGTTTGACTTGCGTTCAAGTAAAGTAACAAGAATTTCTGAACTTCAACCTCAATAGATATTATATTGGAGAGGCAGGAGATGATGTCGGTAGTGCTGATTAAAATCAAAACAAAACAAGAAAACTTAAAGATCTTTGTTTTGATCTCCGCATGTTTTAGATAAAATAATTAGTCTAAAACATTAGTTCCAAACAATAATATTAAAACTGTTTTCAAGTATTCGTTTATAAATAGACTAAGGTACTTTTTAAACAGAGAGCGCAAGATCTCATCATTTAGAAGAGGAGTTTTTATTTTGTAATTGTGAAAATCGTGGAGGAATGATTAGAGACTTAGAATTTTTTTTTTTAAAAATGTATTTAGTTAATTTTCTTCTTCGGTAATTTTAAATATGAACGATTTACACACACACACACACACACACACACACACACACACACACACACACACACACACACACACACACACACACACACACACACACACACACACACACGCACACACACACACAAATGTATTCGCTGCTGTAGTCGTTAAATAAAAGACACAGGCCGAGAGTATTAACTAATTTTCATTTATTTTGGGAGAGTGACAGGAATGTGCAGTTCACATCTTAGTTCGGTACAAAATGAGGGACAGAAACACGTGATCAAAGTGAAGGGAATAATAGCTACTTGCAGTATATTGCGTAAGTGTTTTAGGGAAAATGCATGGCGTCAAGGAGTCGCTGATTTAGCACTTTGTGTGAGCGTGGAAACGATTAAAATATTCTTTTAATAATAAATATGACAAAACGAGAGATTTAATATACCTACAGCGCGGGAGATGAACGAAACTGGAGTTTAAGAAAAGTGATTTTGGAAAACATTAAGACTTTAAAATATATAATATTAGAATTTAAAGCAAAATTAAGCGAGACATATATATATATATATATATAATATATATATATGAAAAACGGGACAATCCAGAAAATTATATTCAAAACCTGGAATCCTTATCAAGAGTCTAAAATCACGACATCTGCTTAATGTAGCAAGGGTAAATGGTACCCAAGTATTATTTTTCGGCTCTCTGACCTTGATAAGCGGGTGTAGAAAGTGAAATTGCTTTTTCATTTTCACGGCGCCCCCTTCCCCCACCCAGAGGCCAGTGCCTCTACACCACTGGACATCTGGTCACTTTAAGTCAAAACATTAGAGCAGGATCAATCAACCAGCTGTAGATGACCTGTACAATCAATTTGGCGAGATGTTACAAATCTTGGCATGCGTTCAGATTTCAGTAACCCTACTACTGACTGGCCTTGACGGAACGAAGTCTCCCTCAAGTCACAAAATGGCGTAACTCAGTGACCTGCTAAAGGAATGGGTTCATCACTCACTTTCGTATTAGAGATGCGAACACGTGAATCGGTTCTTTGAACATTCCTTGCGACACTGCCCTGATGAAATTCTGTCGTATTTTCTTTATTAGCTCCCACCGGCAATTAATGAACTCGTCGTTGCGAGTGATAGAGGTTCGTGTGAAGTTTGTTCGGTGGGGGGTGCTCGGAACATTTAACGCTTTACTCATGACTGAAAACATTGCTAATCATGCGTTTCGTCACGGTTATTTATTTTTCTGATGTTCTGACAGAAAAGTGATAATAAACCTAATTTAATTGTAAATGCGTGTTGCAATATTGGAATAACTTTGTGCAGCATGCACGCATGAATTACGAAAATGGGATTAACGAAATTTAAATGAGACTCTTGAGGGGGACATGTCGTCGCGTTTGCTCTGAGATCCGCTGAAATACCAGTACAGTGAAACTTGACTAATTCGAAGCTGATGGGATCGCAACAAAAATTTAATTTATCCAAAAGTTCGAATTACGAAATTTTGGGTCCAAAAATGAAGAGAAAACGACAATTTTCAAGTTTAAATTGACATTAAAGATTTATTTCTAATCTTTAACAATTTTAATAAATGATACATAATCTCTCTCTATATAAAAAGCAATGTCTCTGTGTGTGCGATGGTTAGACCTAAAATATTGCACTTTCAGGCCTGAAATTTGGCATACAGGTAGCCCTGATGATGACTTCAATGCACCTCGGAGCCCGACTTATCGACCCGATCGATCGACTATCGATACTATCGAAGCCAAATCGTAGTATCGGGTTTTCGGAACTATCGACTGAAGCAATCGATAGTATCCACTTTCTCAAAACTATCGATAGTTTTCTCCCGTGCAATATTATCGATAGGCGCATTTTCAGTCGATAGTTTTAAAATTATCGACTGGAACTATCGTCAGTTTCAAAACTATCGACTGGAACCATCGACAGTATCAATAGTTTCTAAACTATCGACTGGAAGAACACCTATCGATAGTATCGCTGGGAAGAAAACTATCGATACTATCAGTAGTTCAGTCGATAGTTTGGGAAAACTATCGACTGCAATATCGGTAGTTGAACTATCGATGTTTAAGGAATACTATCTAAAATACCATAAGTCATTCTGACTCACGCTGAATTGTTGCGTCCTTTGTCTTCAAACAAAATGTGCGATGAATTCAAAAATCAAATCGTCGGAGCTCATTTCATGTACATGACGTCGGCATGAACTGACTATTTTTAAAACTCCGGGTTGCCATAACGATACAGAAGATACATCACAAAACACATTACAAACTGTAATGATGAAAGGAAATGGATAAAATCAAATTATGTATTTTTGAATAATGTTTTCAGAAAAACCGAAGTGAGGAAGATTATAAAGTGTTTGTTTTCTGATATTTTTTAAGAAGTAAAGTTAAAATTTATGGAACAAGTCTACTGAAAACCGAAATAAAAGAAATCGACGGGAGGCTGTCTCTGCGAAATGGCAACTGGGATTGAGGGCGTAGACTTAATTGCCTTACTCAACTGTGACTTTTTGTGACTAAAGTAGCTCTATGTGACTTTCACCTATGACGTATGCTCTATGACCTTCCTCTGTTAAATGAAACTAAAACCAACTCAACTCAATTAAATCGATGGAAAGGACAGCTCAGTTAAATCAACAATTGTTAATAATAATTAATTAAGGACAGTTAATTAATCGATTACTCAACTGTGACTTTCTGTGACTAAAGTAGCTCTATGTGACTTTGACTTATGACCTACGCTCTATGACCGTTCTCTGTTAAATGAATTAATCTGAATGAATTAATTATTAATCTATTAAAATCCAGTTAATATACCGCTCACAACCGATGCGTGCGCGCGCATCGGTCGCTGTGACGTGATGAAATTCCTTCGCGATTTTCATCAACTTTGCAACTCGACTGTGACTAAACCATAATTACAAATTCTGAAATTATTTTTGCAATCTTCAATGTCTACCTTTCTCTATTAAATGAAACTAAAAGCAAATTTTTATGTTATTTGGTTGCGGAGCTATAAGCGTTTAAAAATAGCACGAAAAGCGACATAATTTTTTCCTTTCCCGACACACCATTAGACCACTATGGAGAGACGTAAGTCTACGTCAAAAATAAATAGTTAAATATAAATGCATTGTAACGTCACGACCGATGGCTGAGCAACATGGAGGCAAATGTAGATAAATTGTTGTCTTTCAGAAATTTATTTACAGCTCAATCACATTTACAAATTTTGGAATATTCATTTTCTTGGTTATTATAGTTATATACACAATTAATAAAACTGAAATACCCTCGAGGGCAGGTACTGCACTTTGGTCGAGAATTTAGAAATAATTGAAAGTCCGTAACAAGACCGGGTTTGAAACAGTTCCAATTGAACTTGCTGGAGATTCCTCATTAGTTATCTCTAACTAACCTGCAGTCTGCTGGAAAAATTCAGTATGGTTCTCGGAGTTCCACGTGAACTTCCGCAAGATCAGGTCCGAGGTCTGGTTCTGTCCGCAAACACCAAAACCGCAATCCCACTTGGGAGATACGCAAATCGGATCTGAAAATCTTTACGAGACCATTCTGGTTTCTCTTTCCAGAGGAGCAATAGTCGATCTCCTCTCAAAAACCAAACTCACCTTTTTTTATAAATCTCGCCAAAGGTCTGTTCATGAGACAAATGACATTTCATTTAACAAAGCTTTCAAAATTCGCGATCACCATTCGTCCTTGCTATTTCATATTTCACAATGCCGGTTCCCGCGCCCTAGTCTGACAAAGTTAACCTTCTGTATTCTCCTAAGAGTACGGCCTTGTCCAGTCCCAAACACGTTAGCGACTCTGTCACTCAACGCCGTTGTTAGGCCGCACCTGCGCAGTGATGCATTGTCTTTTCCCAGGCATGTTGACTCCCGTGTTATGTCAAATTCCACGTGTAACCCTATAATGTTAACTGTTGCGATGTTGCTACAGCAGTAATACATAAATTTAAAAAATGAAGCTTTTCATGCCGAAATGTATGTCCCACGGTATCCGATCAGCTTCAAAATTATAACACAAAACGAGCAAAGAAATGTGATATTCTATAACAGATGTAAATTGATTAATAAAACTAGAATTTTAGTCAGAAATTCGTACTACAGCGGAATACTATGAAGAAAAAAACGTAAAACAAAGTTCTAAGATTATTTCATGTCAGGATTTACACCCCTAATATGTGCTCGAAGACAGATGGCAGAAATGTCAGGGCTTCTGATTAATTTATTGGTGTATGTAGAGTGTTATTTCATTTTAAATCGTGATGCTATTGTAGTTTTTTTTATGGTGTAGATCTTTTACTGTAACCAGTGATAAAGTGGTGGGGATAATTTTTATAGTTTATTTGTTGCTTTTTTAACTTACTTTAATTTCCTATATGTCATAGCTTTTAAAATAAAATCTATAGCTTCCAAGATTCGATGGTGGGAGAGCTGCTCAGTGGTTCGGCGTAGCGAGATTAATTGGCGCACGGGTCATAATATTATTTTTCGCCTCCTCCCCGACATCATCAGAGATTTAGTTTGCTTAAAGGACGCCCGGGGCATGGTAGTTTTCGCCTTCTCATTGTATTTGATTTTAAAAAACGACGAAACGTATTAACGTTTTGTCACCATGACCAGTGACTTAGCAAGTGGCGCCCGGAAAATAATATGATTTTTTTTATCCCAGGTGTCACCAGTGGCTTAACAATCGTAAATTGCACTAGGGGTATGATATTTTAGACGCCCTCATCACATTTTTCTTTAAAAAATGACATAAACACAGTAATGTATTGACTCCATGGCGCCCTCCAGAACTGGCACCCGGGGCATCTATAAACACCCTTGCCTCCCGGTCACTACGCCACTGGCGCTGCGACCAGTCTCGAATAATAGTGCACAACCACTTCACTTTCACTATCTTTTTCTTACCAGAATAATACTGTATATAGATATTGGCAGTGGCGGCTCGTCCATAAGAGCTGCAGTCCCTCCTGAAATTATTTTAAAAAATTGTGTTTTCGTTTTATTCTAATTGGCTTACTTTTCCACTTTGAGAATTCAGTGATCAACGAAAATGTCAAAAAAGTAATAAAAAATGTAAAAAGAAAGCAGGAAATCAATAAGGAATTAAGAGAGAGGCAGACCAGAGCTGCATCGAGTTTTGCCCCTCCTACGGATCCGATATTAACGCAAAGAGCAACGAGAAGCGGAGAAAAGCAACCCTTTCTCCGCTTGAAATTGCATTCATTTGAGATGGATTTTTTTCCAGTTCTCATTTGGCGCGACTTCCTCATTTGGCTATTTTTCGCTTTTTCTCAGTAGTTCTGTCGTTAAGTAGTTTTTTTTTCAAAAATCCAATTCTGGAGGAATTGTAATTTTTTGTTTCTTTATTTTTTTTTCGGGTGCTGATTACGATTCTGAGGTTTACCACCAATAATTTTTGTTGGAATTTTAGTTATAGCCAAAAAACTTTAAAAAACTTTTTTCTCCAGTTTTTTGCTTATAACTCAAAAACTATCAATTTTTAGTATATCTTCATTATATACCAAAATAAGCAGCACAAAATTTCCTTTCCTGCAATTTAGGTCTATAAAACTTTTGCCGCACTGCTTGTTTCTGAGCTGACGAGCCGCCACTGGATATTGGTAAACAACCACTTATATTACGAAATATCAACAAGTGTGTCATCAATTATCGGCTTTAAGGTGATGTAACTGCAGCTAAGAAAATCCGCGTCTTCAAATTAGTTTCCGGGTTAATTGCCATAACTGAAAATCAGAAGGTAACAGAGCGAAACTAATCGTTCTTATTAAATTTGAGATAGCGATATTTTGCAAAGAAAATTATGTGTGTGTTTTTTTTCACAGAATGAATAAATAAACAATTGATTTGTTAATAGCAGCAATTTAATGCGGGAAATTTAAAACAAACTAGATTTTAACTAGAAAAAAATAAAAACCCATGATTTATAAAATCAGCATCAATAAATGTGTTAAAATTACGATATATATATACATGACCGGTATTCAGAAGTTTACGCCCGAGCGGCGCGTTGTTGTTGAAAGCTTACATGCTGGCGTGAAAAAGGGCAGAAATGAATGCGCAGAACGCTTAAGTACCCAGGAAAGGGAATTTCCCCTTCAGAAACTCGTGATTTGAAAAGAAAGTTGTAGTGCGTTAATTATGATGAAAGTAGAAGTATTTAAAATGAGGTATCGTTAAGATTATTTAGGAAAGTTAAAAAATTAAAATAATATATATATATATTATATAACGATTTCGTGGTTGTAGTCAGTAAAAAGCCGAGTTATATTCTAATTTTCTTTATTTTCCAAATAATTAAGTCATCTTTTGGAGAGTGGCGGACATGCGTGCGTCTTAGTTGAAGTTTCAAGTAAAAAAGCGAGCAGAAAATCCCTGCATAATCTCAAATAAGGGAATAACATATAGACACGTGATCAAAGTGAAGAAAATAAAAGCTATTTTTAGTAAATTACGTAAGTGTTTTAGGGAAAAGCATGGCGGCAATAAGTCGCTGATTTCGCGATTTGTGGACTCGTGGAGGTGATTAAAATATTCTTTTAGTAATAAATATACCAAACGAGAGATTTAATATACCTACAGAGCGGGAAATAAAACGAAACTGCAGTTTAAAAAAAGCGATTTCGGAATACATTAAGATTTTAAAATATATAATATTATAATTTAAAGTAAAATTAAGTGAGATTATTACATATATATATAGAGAGAGAGTATAAATCGTAAAACGAAAGAGTATAAAACGTAAAATGAAATGAAAAACGCAATCAAAGCACAATAACGTTTCTTCAGGGGATGAAGTTATTTTGAATTGCTAAATATAAAAAGTTTGACATTTTCTTGCCTAAAACACTGATTTTCATTCCTAATGTCAAACCAAAAACAGAGATAGGAGTTTTGAATAATTAAAACAAAAGTACGATGTGATATAAAATTAGAGAAAAGTAAAAATAAATATTTTACGTACCAGAAGGGACGGATGTTGACGTGGCAGTGTTTGCGGGTAGTACTGCACACATCAATATAATAGCACACATGTCTGTATAATCGCATACTTTTGAACGCAATAACTTCTTTAAAAAATTACTTTGATAAATGAAATTTGGTATGTGGCCTTCTTACCTTTATTTTAGATTTATGTCCAATTTTTGTATCAATCGGTTAAAAAAAAGGCTTTCAAATTGCAAATTTCGTTTTCTTTATCTTACACCCAGCCCTACTGGTAATCACGCCGGCTTGTAATTCCATTTTCACTTTGGACAACCGTCGGAAATCGTGGTATGACGTTTTGCTATTTTTTTTCTCCACTGCGTTAGGGGTTCTTGTTCGTTTTACTACCTTTCATCTTATTTTTTCCCCTACATGTGTTAGGAATATACGAGAAAGTTTAGGGGAGTATGGAAATTGCATTCGCATTGAATTCACATGCAAATTGACGGATAGGTAGACGCACTTCCCGTACACAGATGTCCAAAATTTGACAGATTTCTATAATTTTGGTGTTGAGACCCCATACCAAATTTCGTCTTTCTAACTTTTTATGTTTTTGATTTATCGTGTACTCTTGTTCATCAGACAAACAAGCAGGCAGGCAAAATATGAAAAATGCTTTTTTTTTCTGACTCAGATAATCGTATAAAATGTGGAAATTGATTAAAATCCCGCGTCGAATCTTTTGGCGATTATAATACTTTCTCTTTAACTATTTAGTAGACGAGGAATTTAAAAGAGTGAGAGCAAATATAAACATGAAATAAATATATATATGTAAAGATTTAACTCTTTAGCCTTCTTTAAATTAATTATTTTTAACGATTACTCTGTTTTAATTACTTCTACTTCAACTGTAGTAACCACACTTCTACTTTCACTTCGAGTCACGAGTCTTTTCCGTGGAGTTCCCGTATATAATCTCTCTGCGCATTGTTAACGCATATTTACGGATCCTGCATAGTAGGGAATGAGGTCGCTTCTCATTGGCTCTCAGCGTCACGTGACTTCGCTTACCTTCGTGAAATTAAACTGTACTTACTAATGCTGAAGGTTCGTTCTTTATTTATTTCATTTTAAAAATGTATTCATCATTCTCTTGAGAAGCGTCCAAATAATCATAATTAGAAGGTAGTTTTGATTTTTCTATGATTCGATAGCAGAAGACAAAATAATAATTAAGATCCCGCCGAAGCACAGTGCTATGACGTCATTTAAAAGCAAGCCAAATCATGTGACTCTGAGAGCCAATAAACAGCGACCTCGTTCTCTACTAAGTAGGATCCGCAAGTATGCACAATGCATTGCTCTTTTTTGCTCTGATTTATGGGTTTATTCTGGTACCCCCGGTTGGGTTGGGAGACGTCACTTTTCCCACTGTTAACGTGCGGAAAAAGTGACGTCTCCCAACCCAACCGGGGGTACCAGAATAGACCCCTTTAACTGCAGCGACGTCGTGATTTTGATCATGGATGGTTTGGAAGTTTTAGTTATCATCTAAGATGCTACAATAATCTGATAACCTTGACAAGAAATAATGTTCCTGCAATAAAGAAGAATTTAATTTAATCATCTGTGAATTTTTTCAAAAAATGCCTCTACAAACCCTAAAAATTTGCTGTCATCTCATACATTTATATATGCAACATTATTCCTTCAGGTGATATGTTGAAGCATTTTTAAATGAAGATGCAATCGTTGATCCAATTTCTATTTATTAGTTTGAATTAAAGATGATGATGCAGGTTATATCAAATAGATAACGTTATCATAAATCCGAACTCACGGCCAGGGGTGTAGTGTTTGCGCACAATGCAACGCGTCTTACTAGGTAAGAGTTACAGTGTTAAAAAGAGACCGTTACACAAACGTGGCGAGTTTAAATACTTTCGGAAACGGGGAAGGCCCCGAATCGAGACGTTAAAGTGCTTTATATCTAATACTGAAGTAGATGTAATGCGTTTATAATTAAAAATTAGGTGGCGTTGAAAAGGCTTTATTTTAAAGATGGGAAAATATTCTAAATCATTACATATATACTGGAATGTATTTCAGCATAGCATGAAGAATCGTGAAGCCTTCTTCATCAAAAATAATATGTTTATTGGACGTCTTCCACAGCACAAGCGTGTAAAACAAACACATACACATCACAAACGTTGCATCACTGACTGACATCGAATTCCATGTTCAATAATAATTATTCTTTTCCGTTGCTAGGTAACGTTAGCAAAAGACAAATATATCGTTGCCACTCTGTTTTCATAACCCTTAGAAAATAATTAATGCCAAACGATTTTTTTAATTAATTTCTTTCACAGCCAAACGATATTTTAAAATTAATTTCTTTTATGACCAAACGATTTTTTTATGTAATTAATTTCTTTTCTTTAAATATTTTAATAATTCTACAAATATATATTTTTTTATTCGTTACGAATATTATAATACACATAACATTTATATTTATTAAACAGTTAATTTTTTTTAAAAAGTGAAAGCCATTGACAAAAGCGACAGGTCGTCTAGAAGTCATCTTTACTTTACGTGCATGTGACAAGCTTTTGCGTAACTAGTATGCATAAATACGAAGTCATACACACCAGTTCAATGGGCTTTCACAACAGGTTCTTTTCAAAAAGAAAACTTTCCTTGTAAATCATCACAAGTGTAGTGAAATGAATGTGATATGAATAGCAGGTACCTGTTCCGAAGAATGGTTGATGAGTTTTATAACACGCTTTGGGAAAATTTATTTTAAAACTAAGAATTTCAAAGCAAGCGTAATATTTGCGATGCAGTATCAAGCATGATGTTAACACAATACCTAAAACAATACCTAATACTACAAATTTTTTACAATTTTTTTTGTCAAATTTATATTGAAAAAATTGGATCGAAAATCATATTTGGAAGTGCTAATGCAATCGGGGATGAAAAACGGGCCAGTCCCGTTTTTTGTTAGCCTGTCCCGTTTCCACCTCGCGCAGCTTCGGGACGTCCAAATGTCCCGTTTTTAAAAAAAGAGCAACCCACGATAACAATTTCAAACAAGAAGAGGTAAAAAAATAAAAGAAAATCCCACTTTAATGTCCAGCTGCTCGGTGATGACGGAGCATGCGCTGTACGTGTCATACATATGTAAGTTGGTCAGAAGCCTCCTATCTCGCGCTTAGTTCTAACTTCATTACACCGCATGAAGTGACAGAATGAAACACTGGGAATATTTAAACCGAAAGTCGTTGAGTGGAACTGTTCAAACACTTTCACGCCAATAATTTAAATCATACGAACTTTCATATAATTATTGAATATATTCTATGTTTGCCGGCATTAATGCACCCGTAGAAAGGGTCTTTTATCTTACGAATGATGTAGATCAGCTAGAAAACACAATTGGAAGTCGCAGTTTATAGAACAAGGTTAATTACAAAAGTAAATTTTAAGAAATACGGCCAAGAATTTAATTCTTTTTTTAAATAAACACCAAATATACTGAAACAAAAATGTGTTCTTCAAAAAAATGCAAGATCGCATGAATTATTTATTTTCACGTGTTGATTCCCGCTCTTTTCATTAATAAATAAAAACTTAAGAGGACATACGACTCATAAACCTCGAAAAAAATGGCGGGAAACTGTCAAATTCGATACATTATATATCTGAAACAATGCAATTCACAAACTCACTTTTTTCTAGAAAAATATTCTTTTTCTCTCTCTTATAGTACACACATTTTAAAACCTTCATATTGGTATATATTTATTTAAGAGTAATAAAATGGGTATAATTTTATGGAGAAAAAATGAGATAGTCACCTTGTGCGCATGATTACAGGTGATTTTTTTTTTTATCTAAACACAATATTTTAGGTATCTCAGTAATCCAAACAGTCTGTTTAAGAAACTTAACCACAACTAATTAACATTTAAATTTAATTTCTATTTTATATACCAATATAAAATAAAAATGTTAAAAACAGTTAATTAATAGTTAATTTAATAGTTAATTAAAATTTAATAGTTAA
>BGPR01007327.1:0-48043 GCA_013235015.1 Araneus ventricosus | reverse complement strand
ATTTAATAGTTAATTAATAGTTAATTTAATAGTTAATTAAAATTTAAACTTTTCTAACCCTTCCCAACAAACTTCTTTCGAGAAATATGTGCAAAAATGTGATTCAATTTGTAAAACATAGCAAAATAAATATTCGGTAAAAGTTTTATGTAAAGATATTCAATAGTTCTTGCGATATCGTGCGCACTATATAAAAAAAAAACACATTTTGAGGTACAGCGCTTTAAAGATGTGGCCATATTCAATGTTTACGTTGAAGAGCTGACACATTTTCCATCATGACTTTCATAATTATGGGAATTTTTTTACACGGATTGTTTTAACTTGTTCAGAAAAGAAAAGGAAATAATATATTTTTTCTATATAAAATCGAAAATTTTCGAGGTTTAACAGTCGTAAGTCCCCTTAAGAAATACGTGTTTTCTTGAATTCACATAATATTACCTAAAAATTTAAAAAAATGTCCCGTTTTCAGGGAAAAAATAAATGATCACTTTAGTTATAACAGAAAATCATGATTACGCTGTTACATAAAAGCTCTATTTTTGCGTCATGCATGAAATATTCTGCGTTTTTATTGTGAGTAGCCTTTGATACCACACCTGAATTTTAATATTGGTGAGTCTCAACATCACCCTCCCTCCTTTTCTTCACCTTGAGTGTCACTCCCCCCTTTCCACTATTCTACTCTTAACTGTGGATGATACTTTTCGCCCAATGTTGTTTGTCTGTGGCGGCATACATTTTTTGCTTTTATTGGGTCAAGAGTGGTCAAAATGTTAGTAGGTATTGAGGTGAATGTCACACGCTGATTTCCAGCAAGTAGAATGCGTAACCTTGGCTTGTTAATCTCAAAAATGAAGCAGTCGGTGACGAGAAAGTTCAAGGCAAGTGTTAGCACAACTGTTACACAATTATTTTATATGATGATTACATGTTTCGTTTGGTCCGTAACAGTTATATAATGAATGTAAGTAGGTGAAATGCGATCCTCGCAGAGTTGTTTTTTTAATCGTTTCCGATCCATTAATGTAGGTTTTGACGGTATGTTGCCAAATGCGTGAGATAAACTAGCACTGAAAATGTTTCCAACGGTTCTTTAAGAGACATGTGAATTTTTATTTCGAGAAATATTTTTACATCTTAAATAAAACGTTGGTTACAACAATGTAACTCTATATGTTCGTAGTGCCTTATACAACATTTGGGTTTTCATCATATCACTACAATAATATCTATGCATTTTCAAAGAGGCTTCACTTTCGGAATGGAATAGTGAACCCTCCTTCAAAAATAGTCATTCTTCGAAGAAAACATTTTTTTTTCATTCTATTCCTGGATAGATCTAGATTAAATGGAAAAACTAACACACACACGCACGCACACACACACACACACACACACACTACATTAATTAAATATGCAAAATACAATGAGCACATACATAATACACAAAATGCGTTATTAATTGCAATATGCAATCACTTTTGATATTAATTTATTAATGATTCAAAATTTATATAAAAGCTTGGCAAAATCAAAATAAGTTATTGAAAGGGCTGTGAGATTCAAACAAAGCACAGACGTGTCCCGGATTGCCTCGAATTTTATTCATAAGAAAACAGCTCATATTAAAAATATTAACTAGATTATTCCTTTAAAAGTTAGTTTTAAATTCTCTTATACGGATAAAGAGATCAGACCTCCAGGATTAGCCGGGAGAGTCCCGAATTTTGACTCTTTATCTATGACTGAAAAAGCGTCTCAAATGAATTGCAGTAAAACTTCGATTGAACGTCACCGTCTCGATCAGGGCTGTGACAGATAACCGAACAGAGGGACAACGGAAATCTCTGTATACATGTAATAAATTAATTTTTTAAAATTTTCTTCAATTATTTTTAACGATACCTCATTTTTAATTACTTCTACTTCCATCGTAACAAGCGCACTTCTACTTTCACTTCGAGTCGCGAGTCTTTCCGGGAAAATCCCCCTTTTCTGGGTATTTAAACTTTCTGCGCATTCATATCTGCCGTTTTTGATTCCAACATGTAAGCTGACACAAACTGCACTCCGCTTCGCGCGTTGCCTTTTTGATTCTGGTCATGGATATTCTTAAACTATGATTCCTTTACATATAGAAAAGTAATCTACATTATTTTCTACAATGGAATAAATAGATTGAATCATCAAATGTCTTTTCCTTGACCAAAATGGATACACTTCAAAATTTAAGAATGATGTTTCATAAAGTAACGTGATTTCAAATGTACAGTATATAGTACATTCATACGTACAGTAACGTGATTTCACTGCAAGTTTGGGACAAAAATGAAAATAAAATCCTTTTAAAGTGAATAATACACACATGTATTATTCAATTTTACAAAACGATCAATATAAACTTCAATATAAAAGTAGTAATACACAGAAATCTATTGTAACCGTGTATAAACCTACGTTACTTTTTAAATGATGACAGATAACAGAAACTGATCCGCAATCGAAATTTTACTGTACCTAAATGTATGCTCCGGACAAATTGCTTTTGTTCTTTGAATTTAATGTCCGGAATTTCCCGTTTTTAAACGCTTTTATTTAGCTCGACTTGTTTCATGTTTGTGAAGATGGAATTTTTAAATCGATTTTCCACTCTCTTGCTGATGGGAAATTTGAATATTTTACACTTGTGTATTCTTGATGACAATATACTACTTTAATATTTTCATAACTTAATTATTTGTTAACCGATTAATTTGAGTTATTATTCCGCACTAGTGGCTCCACTTGGTGTGAATTTGCAAGAATATTGTTTCCACAATATTTATAGTAATGAATTATAAATTAAGGACTTAAAAAATAGAAAATTAAAATAAAAAATCTTCTTTGTAGTACACTAATAAAAGTATGTTTTTAAAGAAATTTTTATTAAATTTATTTCTTATCACTAAGCAGTGGTAATGTGGATAAATTTGCAAGAAGAAAACAAAGCAAAAGCAATAGAAAATTCCAATATGCCTCCGCCCATTATCCGGATTGAATTTCCGAAAGTAATGTCACTCATTCTAAATTTCATATGGAATCTCAAATACTAAACCAGCGGGAGTGGTCTCCCCTAAACTTTCTCGTATACTCCTAACACATGTAGAGAAAAAAAATGAGCTAAAAGGCAGTAAAACGAAGAAGAACCTCTAATGCAGTGGCGAAAAAAAAAAAAAAAGCGAAACTCATGCTACGATTTCCGAAGATCGTCCAACGCGAAGTTGAATTAGAAGCCGGCGTGATTACCAATAGGCTGGGTGTAGATAAAGAAAACGAAATTTGCAATTTGAACGCCTCTTTTTTAACCGACTGGCAAAAAAATTGGACACAGATCTACCATTAAGGTAAGAAGGCCACATACTAAATTTCATTTATCGAGGTAATTTTTTAAAGAAGTTATTGCGTTCAAAAGTATGCGATTATACAGACAGACAGTCAACCCCTCGACGGATTTGGCCCAAAATGTTATACGGACCTACATTCCTAATGCTAAAACTGTGTACCAAATTTTATCCATCTAGCTATTCAAGTGTTTGAGTTATAGTGTTCACATGAACACGGACAGACAGACTTCCCGTGGACGTATTTTGTCCACAATTTGATACAAACCTACAAATGATGTGTAAAGATCACATACCAAATTTCATCCCTGTAGCTCTAATAGTTTTAGAGTTATCGTGTTCACAGACATACACACAGACATAATTCCAAAATCTTGTTTTTCGGACTCAGAGAGGTCTAAAGCGTGGAGATTCATCAAAATCCCGAGTTCGAATTTCATGAATGTAGGTCCGTATAAAATTTTTGGGCCAAATCCGTCAAAGGGTTGACTGTCTGTCGGTCTGTATAATCGCATACTTGTTCAGTTTTGAAACTAACTCCCTGCGCATGCCTACTAGTGGCAATGCCTGTGCAAGGAAGGGGCGCTCCGAAACTTGGCAGTTTGCCATAAACAAATTCTGGAGTGATTTTGTAAGGAAGCAAACATTTAGGGAGTCTCGCCAGGTCCTGTTGCGCAAAAGAATGAGCAGAGGATTTGAATTTGTTTTGATCCTTCAAACCACGCGTGGTTCCAACTTTGGTTTACTTGCGACGGAAGTTTATTTGTCGTCTTTTATTATTCTAGTTTTCTCTACATGTGTTAGGAGTATACGAGAAAGTTTAGGGGAGGCCACTCCCGCTGTTTTTTTTTTTTTGTAACCGCACTGCTTTTCTAGCTCGCCACCTAGCGGCCGTTGGAAGAGACAGTCAGTCCAAGTTCTGGAGTCATCGAATAAACATGGTGTTCTGCCTCGAGTAATTGTATATTTTATATATCCTGAAATTTGTCCTTAATTAATTGTCCCTATATGTTATGACCTTTTAAGTTTAATTAAAAGCATTTAAATCAATTAAGCAGGAATAAAATTATGGCGCCCAAATGGTTACACTGTATATTATTTTTGTTGTCAACATTCCTTTTTCTTAACTAATCCAAAGCCTATAGCAATGAATAAAGTATCAGTTGATAGGATTTTTTTACCGACTTCTGACATACACACTCGGCTTACATTAAAATAAGTTGTTTGATTGAAATTTAAGTTAAAAGATAAATTAAAATATCATAGACATTGTGGTGAATGGACAATCTAGCCATAAACGAGTCTAAAGATACACAGCTGCACTTTATACAAACTTCTGCACGTTATAACTAAACATTCGACTGTTAGACGGCGATTGCAGCAAATCTCGAAAAATGACAAGTGTAGAGCCGTGTTTATCACATTCGGATAACTAAATTTTTCGTAGGTACTGTGAGTAAGGTGATGCGAACTCAACAGGAACATCTCAAATTCGCAGAATTGGCAGGGGTTGGTTGTCTATTAAACCAGGAGTTCTCAAACTTTTTTCCCTCGCGTACCCCTTGATTAGTCATTTTATTTTCGCGTACCCCCTACTGTCACCCCCCTGCAACCATCCGTCTGTACAAAGAAGTTTCTATCAATAATTTTAAGGATCTAGGTGAGCTTCAGAATCAAATGACTGGAATTAACAACATTTGCAGGACTTATTTGTGATTTTACGTTTTATTTTATTTTCGCAATAGTAGTAGTTCAACTTCAAAACAGATGAAATCAGTATTGTATTAATTTCGCATTAACTTATAAGGATTGCTAAAAATTACACTTCCTTTTGCTCATTTTTTTCCCTTCTTATTTTGAGGGTAGGTTTAGGACTTGCACAACTGTCAATTTTACTTTTTACATGAGTTTGGACAAATAAAATTTTGTAATATTTTTAATCCCTTATGCTTTCTTGTGTCCGCCATTACCGACTTTGAGTTCGTGTATCCTCAACTGGTTCTTCGTATACCCCAGGGGTACGCGTACCACAGGTTGGGACGAATGTTTGGTTATCTAAGGTTAAAGGATGAAACTAATCATTAGTACCATCTCTACAACCTCTGAGGCAAGAGGTTATTTTCTGCATACGCATATCATTTCATTATCCTTGTTAGATGTTTTTATCACTTCACACAAAAGCAAATCGAAATAAATGGACGGCAAAGTGAAGAAAGCTTCCTTATTTCAAAAGAAGCCAGTTTTACGTATCTTTCCTGAAATCGTTGCAACCAGAGTTTGTTTCACAATGCGTCCACATTTAGAAGTAATTGAGAAAGTATTGCCATTTGTTCTTATTCAACGCTGTTTTTCTTACTGATGAACTTGTTTTATTACGGACGAATGGATATAGATAAAACCTGTTTATTTGGTGTTTATTTCGAAGTAACTCTCTTGTGCAACTATGCATTTTGCCATCGTTCATACGAAGATGTAAATGAAGACTACAAACCTCTTTTTGTCACCTAATCCGGTTCCTTCGTCGCTGCACTTCTTCGGAATTTAAAAATCGTTTCCTCTTAAGCAAATTCTTCACCCGAAAAAAAGTCACATGGCGCGAGATCAGGAGAATAAGATGGTAGTGGAAGTACCGGAATGCGATATTTTTACAGGTAATTTGACACTAGGAGCAGTGAACCGGCGCCTTATCGTCAAGGAGTGCCCACGACCTGGCCTTTCCCGCAACAAGAGGTTTTGAATGCCTGTAATCACGAGCTACACGCATGCGCTGTACGTATTTGATCTGGATGAAATGTGTTCTGACTAGGCGGTCACATGATACTCCTCGCTTGTTCAGCGGCCACAAGGCTGCCTTGGAGTTAATGTCGAAAGAAACCAATATTTTCTTATCATAACTTTAACAGTGGGAAAAACACGTGAATGAAGGATTTAATGAAACAATAAATTGGTTTGAATTTAATATTATGACAATCGAAAACATTGTTACAAATTACGTTTAAAATTAATTTTGAAAAGTTAATTATAATTAAAGAAAAAAATTGTACAATTGTACAAAAGACAATTTATTGCTCTTTAAGATGGTGTAAAAATAATTTCCGTGCGATAAATATTTCAGAAGTTATTGGCGAGACCTTACCACTAGGCCACCGCGGTCTCTCAATGAATTTTATTAATAAGGTTTTTCTGATCTTTAGCTTAGAACTTTCCCTATTATCACTACATCATTCATCTCAGAAAAATTGAACATTTTGAAAGACGTTCTTTGGTCCTCAAATTAAGTGATGTCCCCCCCCCCCCTTGTTACAGTTTTAGCGGCCCAAAGAAGACTTATTTTTACTTTAGAAGCGAGTTCGCTCGTCCCCCAGTTTTACGGCAGCCAAATGCACAATCAACAACAAAAAGCAAGTTGTTTAGCCACCTCCGAGGGCCGCACCCTTCTTTCACAGAGGGGTTATTTCCTCCTTCTTGCCGGGAGCCTCCTAGAAGAATAAAAATCTTGTGGTTATTGCTTCACGGCCTTGTACAGAAAAGAATGCTGCTCAGAAAAGGCTTCATGTCAGATATTTTCTAGAAAAAAAGAGTTCTTCTCTTACTCTTTTACTCGCACAATCCTAGGGCCCATATTGACTTAATAAGGGGTCCCACTTGCCATCAGGCAAGCTGGCAAACTGACCAGTCCGCCACTGTCTGAGGCTACACTACATCTTCCCTCCAAAATTCAGCACCAGACCAGCGGGCAGATATATGACCCCGACGGATTTGACGTGCACCAGATGTGCATTGTAACATCTGCCCCTGGACTCCAAAATCTGGGCAGACTAACCAAAGAAAGACATTACATTCTTTGGACTAACCTCCCCGCCCCCTGGCGGACGAGAGAACGGAGAAGAGACGTTGGACTGGGGAGAGAGACGGACGCTGGGTGATGGAAGCGAAATGGCGCCTTGCTTTGTTTGAAGTTTTCCATAAAATGTTTCGCTCGGTTTGTTTTAAGTGATATGTGTTAAATGTCGTGTAATGTGTGTCATGTCTTCATGTGAGAATAAAATCCTGAAAAGACGCATGGTCATACTTCCCTACAACACATCACATCGGTACAGCATACACAGCGCAGTTTCGGTGGAACTGAGATTTGAGCCCATGACCTTGCCACTCGGTCACTGTTGGGGAAAAAGAAATAAATTCAATAATAACAATTTTCAAAAGCAGTGTACTAAACAGCAGAATATATTTTATTTTAATTATTTTCTACTATTTAATCTTTAGATCTATTTTGCTCCTCAAAATCACTACCAGGTGTAGCCACTAGTAAAGAATCAAAATTTAATTTAATGGACGATTAATCAATGATTAAAGTTTGAAAATCGTGTATTGGCATAGAGAGCACATAAGTGTACAAAATTTCAAAACTCCAGCACGTCAGGAATCGAGCAAAAAATCAATCACAAGATTCAATCTTTACATACACGAAGCAAGTCAAGTTGAATAAGTGTTTAGACACTTAACTAGTTATTCCGAGTTTACTCTTGCATCGAATTATGACATTTTTATACTTTAAGTCTGAAATAACGTCATTCGCAGACGTTATAATTGACACAAAAAATGAAGAGTAACTCATTAACATCTCAAGTGTTCTATGGACTCTTAATTTAATCAATATGACAACACATTCCCAAAACAGAAGGTGTCATCTAATGAGACAGTAGAGAAAATGAATTAGTTAAGTGGTTAAAAAAAGATTTGGATCCACAGAATTAGTATCTACAAGTTTCAGCTGAAAGGATGAAGGACAAAACATGCATTCGAAAAAAAAGAGAAAAAAAGAGAAAGGAAAAAAACCCAATGTATTTCCCCCCTTTTTATCTAGAAATCAACTTAAGCAATGCTTTACAAGTTTTCTTACAAAATCCTTGAATACAAATTATTTTATTACATTTTGTCCGCTTCCGGAGACATTTATTTACTGGGCGTTGCCATCTTCTGTTTCCACGATGGGCAAGGTCTTCCGAAGTGCAGGATTACGCTGAAATAGTGCGCATGGACATATTCATCAGACCAGCGATAGCTCACTGACTTATTTTTTTGTGCAAGGTCAAAACTTCGGACTTTCTTTCCAAGATTTGATGATTTTATTCCAAAACAAAGAGGAACAGAAGAGTTTCACTTCTTCGCAATAACTCAATCCAATTAATACACGATTCCAAATTCATTAATTCACAAAAATGCTCGCTCCAAAGTATCATTTACTTTAAATCGGATATTTCTTGATGTTTCTGTCCAAAAAACAGTTAAGTTAAATCGTTTCTTCCGTAGTTTTAAAAGAAGGAAATTCGCATCGAAGCTTTTAAATCCTACAATGCATGAAACTATAATTTTGCCCCAAAAGTTATTCTTTTCCCGTTTGGAACAATCGCAAATACGAGTGTCAGAATGATTATCGGGGTTTTGATTGTTTACTATAATTTTCAGATAAAGTAAATAGCAATGAATCAATGTTAGAGAAAGATCCAAGATACCAGTCAATAGAATCGTTGAATAGTTGCAGGAGGAAAAAGGACGTGATGTCGCAGCATTGCATGCGTGCAGATAGATGTTAGATGACATACGCAGTAACATTCGTCATATGACTAAAGCTGGACACTTACTGTCGGACCGTTCCGCATCATTTGGAGCGCGTCTCACCAGACAATTCCAGTTTTCAGCCCATCAGTTTAGGTGGGTCATTCATGGGGCTCCATGCAAAAAACACAACCAGTCACTTCAGTCAATCAGGGCTTCTGTGCCTACCCCTCCTCCCACTTTCTAAACATGACACTCACGCCCCGCTTTCCAAAGACAGTTTCACTCCTCCTCCCCCATTTTGTGATTTTCGCTTTTGTGGGAGGTGTTCGCTTCCCCTTACCAACACCTCCTACATACAAAGGGCCACGGGTCTGATTTGCGACGTCACCAATAGCTGGATTTTCTTGCTTTCGGATTGGCTCGTCAGGTTGGATATCGGTTGTATTGCCTGATTACATCCGATATGCGAAGTGGCAAGCCAATATATCCAAAGGCAAGAAAATCCAACTATTGGTGACGTCACATATCAGACCCGAGGCCTTCTGTATTTAACAGGTGTTGCCCTTATCCACGATCGTATTTCAGTTTTATGGCCTAGAGCGCCGAATGAAAATCCAAACCCGATGAAAATCCAACATTTCGACCTCAGCACGCCAATTATCATCGGATTTTGGCATTGATAACGGGTTTTGGAACAACGGGCTCCAAATGGCGTGGAACGCAGTGCTCGTGAATGTCCAACTTAAGGCATCATGTAGATTGACTGCATTAGAGGCAACTAGACTTTGCAACTCGTGATTATTTTATAACGTGTCTATGAAATGCCTCCTTTGAGCGCTGTATAAGGTATAAAAGAAATGCTTTAGATGGTAAATGAGTTTAAATAAAATTTAGAATTAAAAGATTGCCAATGATTTTAAAAAAATATTATAAAAAGAGATAACATTTATTTAACGAAAATGCTGACAGCGATGCATCCGAATAGTCATATTTACAACTCTCAGGTCGTAATCTTAATGTTCCGTTGCCACTCACTCTTTTATTACTAAAATAAACTTTAAAAATAAATTGGAGCCTTACATTTATTTCTCAGAATTGAAAGGCTACCTTCATTTGACTGGAATAAAAATCGCAAGCGTTCTCAGACAGTAAACAAATTTCGAACAGCAATAAAAGTTAACCTTGAAATAAAGAAATGGCTACAATTAGAATTTACGAAACAATCCCTTTGTTACATCGGCGCATTATAATTTTAAATTATAATTTAAATTTTTGAATAACGACATTCATAAGGAAGTAAAATAGTTAGAATAAAACAAAGGAAATCTAAAATTTCCTCAATTTATATGATATTTTAGTGTGATTCTAGAACCATATAAATAAAATTACTAAAGTAATGAGACGATATTACTTCAATATATTCATTAATTAACTTAATATTCTGATATAATTTTGATCATTCGACTTGTCCTAAGGTTTGAAGGATTTATTATTGTCTGGAAAAATGAAATTGGTTTTAGAAGGGTTAGTTGAAATCGGTTTTAGAGATAAACATTATGATTAAAAATCGTTAACGATGCGGAAATATCAGCATATTGTGTAAAATACAATGGCTTTGCTTTCAACGAATTTCGTTTTCCTATATTGATTTCTTTGATGCTTTAAAACACGCGATAGTGCACGCACATTGCAAAGTGGAAAACGAAGCATGCACATGCTGTATATTCTACAGTGGAAGTGCTCTTCTCAACTTTTCCATACGCTTAAGAAAAACATCTCGTTTTGTGTTTAGCTTCGTAGTATAGAGAAGCGAAATGAAATATTGAAGATCATCCCTTTCATCAATCGGGTCAAGTTTAGTTCAGTTTAGCTTTAGTAACGTCCCGTTTTGAAGCAACACGAGCGGTGTTTTAGGACGGACCTCGTAATTTTGAACCGCGGTCAGATGACTTTCACGGAAAAAGATTAAATTAATAATCAAACATACTCATGAGTATGAATTCCTGTTTAAACTAGATTCATAGTGTCATCAACTAAATGTTCCAGACTCAACAACTAATTGTTTCAGTGTGTTTTGAATAAGACTGATACAGTGAAACATCTTGAACAGATAGGACTGCTTTTATGTTGTATGTTACTCATTTTTAATCGATATTTCTCATTTTTAATTCTGTACATTTCTGGAAATTGTAAATATTTTTGTAAATTTTGTTTCTCAATAAACTGGTTCGGGCGTTTGGTTGTGGAGGGCGTCGGCTCTGGTGTTCGTGCTTCATCCATCTTGTGCCCATTTAAAACCGACGAGGTGACTCTAGTAGTCATAGGTATCGGGGGTTCAAGGTGGAGTTAGGTCAGATGACAAGAACGACAGGTGATCTAGCAACCACTCTCCAAACTTCCTCACCACACCAGCGGGAGGACGATTGATCACCTACGTATGATTTAACGTGCAATAGGCCCCATACACTGCGGTTCTTCAGTGGAATCACGCCGGACAATTGCTTCTAAAATTTGATACTCATCTGCAATTTTGCTGTCAAGACCACATACCAATTATCACTTATCTAACTTGTTTCGTTTTAGAGTTATAGCTTTCACAAACACAGGAGTAGATAGGTCGATAGACAGTCAACCAGTTGACGGATTTAGTACCAAATTTGATACATGTATTCAATTCTGGTCATAAAACCATACGCCGAATTTCATCAAACTAATTCGTTGCTTTTTTGAACTATCGTGTTCATAAAACCATGTGCCGAATTTCATCAAACTAATTCGTTGCTTTTTTGAACTATCGTGTTGATATGCATATGGAAGGACCTACTTCCTGGGATGAATTTTGTCAAAAGTTATATACTAATCTACAATTTCGGTGTAAATACCACATGCCAAATTTAATTCGTCTTAGTGGCGGCTCGTTCATTAGAGCTGTAGTCTCCCCCTGAATTATTTTAAAAGCTTGGATTTTCTTTTTTTTTATTCTAATGGCTTACTTACCCACTTTGAGAGTTCAATGATCAACGAAAATGACAAATAAGTAATAAAAAACGTAAAAGGAAGATTAAAAGTCGATCAAGAATTAAGAGAGAGACAGACTAGAGCTGCATAGAATTTTGCCCTTCCTAAGGATCAAAATTCGCGCACTGAGAAATGGTGAACTCTCTATCGGGAGAAAAAGCAACCCTTTCTCCGCTCGAAATTACAAGCACTTGGGCTGCGTTTTTTCCAGCTCTCGTTTGGCGCGACTTCCTCATTTGGCTTTTTTTCGCTTTTTCTCATGCTTCATTAAGTAGTTTTTTAAAATCAAATTCTGAACGAGTTGTAATTTTTTGTTGCTTTCTGTTTTTTGGGGTTGTGATTGCCAATCTGAAGTTTGCGACCAAAAGCTTTTGTTGGAATTTTAGTTATAACCTAAAAACATGAAAAAAATATTGTTTCTCGGTTTTTTGCTTATAACTCAAAAACTATAAATTTTTAGTATATCATCATTATATACCAAAATAATCAGCACAAAATTTCCTTCAACTTAGGTCAATACAAACTTTGAAGCACTGCTTGTTTCTGAGCTGACGAGCCACCACTGATTCTTCTAATACGGTAAAGGGTAACTACGGCCCGCTTAGAGGGTCTGTGCGGCGGCTGAAGATTTAAAATAATAGTATAGTCAGTTCATCCCAGTTTGAACCAGATTCTGAGGAACTTTCAGAAATGCAGTGTCACAGCTTCGTTTATTGCATTAGTATTAAAGAATTTTTTGAATCCTTATTGAGCTTTGTAACAAATTAAACTGGCCCGTCAATTTTTTTTGTTCATTTACTTTTTTTTGACCCACTCCTAAAATCGTTTGCATATCTCTGGTTTAACTTGTTCAGTTTTCGAGTCACTGTGTTCACAGACAGACATTATTCCAAAAATAGTTTTCATGGAGTCAAGGAACTTTAAAAAGCGTAGACTTATCAAAATCTTGAGGTAGATTTTTCTTCTGCCGATTAAATAAGTTTCTCATTCTATACTTCGAATGTCAGAAAGCAACGAATAATGTTAAATATTTTATGCATCATTTTCTCTGAAAACACTTTGTAGGAGGGTCCAGACATCAACATAACCATTCGTTAGAAAAGAGACAATGGTCAAGCTTCCTTGTTACTTTTTTTATTGCCCACGCCGACCCTGCTTACCCAAAGGATGTAAAGCATGTGACGAGTCGGCGGGAAGAAAAATTCCAATACAAATAATAAAGTAGTACGATACAAAATAATACAAAAAATTAAGTAATGCGATACAAAAATATAATACAATACAAAAATATAAGTAAAATAATACAATAAAAGTAATACAATACAAAATACAAATGTGAATATAAATAATAAAATACAAATAGAAAACATAATAAGTAATTACAAACCTAAATCTTTGTCTCTACTAATAATAAAGGGGGATGTCTGTGTGTTGGTCCTCTGCAGGGCAGACTGCTGGGCTTAGTTACGAGGTTTGGCATAAATATACTTCAAGGAGTGGGAATGTGCACCTCGGAGCACATTTTTTTTGAAATTTTAATTAATTAAAAATTAAGCAAAATTTTGGCGTTTTTCCTTAATAATTTCTGAAAATATTACAGCACAAAAATTATTTTTACACCATCTGAAAGTGCAAAGAATTACATTTTCAATGATATCAATTAAGGTGCAGTACAATTTTTTTAAAATTTTAATAAACTTAAAAAATATTTTTGGCATAATTTACAACAATACTTTTCATTGTTGCATCGCAATTCAAACTTTTTCATTGTCTAAACAAATCTTCAATTGCGTATCATTGTTAAAAGCTGAGTTAATATCCTACTACATTTTTCTTTCATATTTCATTTCATCAAATGTTTTCTGGAATCTTCAAACCAAGCTCATTGAGATATTAGGTATATGAAGAAATATATTCAGTAAACTGAATGATTATGGCTGCTATGTTTTCATTCTTTTTATAAATGTTTTAATTCAGCAAGCATGCCGCTGGCCACAAAATGTATTGCACCATTTTAATGTTGAAATCAAATGCATGTATTGCAAGAGGATTAAAAAAGTGAAGATGGCGCTGGCAAACTTGCAATTAGATGTTACATGACATGGTCAGTTATTTGACTCCATAAGGGATGTTTATGTAGACAAGGAACAGAACAGATGCAAGGCTACTAAAAGAACATGGGTTAAATATCTAATATAAAATGATACAAGATTCAATTGAAATTATATTCCCGTATATTATTATTTTTTCTCTACATGTGTTAGGCAGTATGCGAGAAAGTTTAGGGGAGATCACTCCAGCTGGGTTTTAGGAGAAATAAATAACAAAATATTGTGAAAACGTCCTCAAAACAGAGCGATTTTTGTCATCCAGGTTAGAGCGTCCCAGCACTGCTTATTTTGTGACTACACCACTGTGTGGACTTTTTCTCCTTTTCACTGAAATCAGCAAAGAGCATCTTGCGTTATCGCTATTTTTCTCATTTTCCCTTAATTTACGGAGAACAATGTACTTTGAAGTGGAGAGATTTATATGATTTCAGATACACCCTTCCCGTTCTATGGGGGTGGGTTGTTGCCAGAATCGCAGAAGATTTTGCTTAAAAATGCCGAGTAAATATGCTGAGACACGCATTTGGAAATATCGTTCAGGAACATCGATCGAAATAATACATTTCTTGTGTCAAATTTCAATAATTTCTGATAATATTGATTTTAATTGTGATATTTAGTAAACAAATAAAAGGAGATTTGAAATTCTAGTCCATAACATCAGAGAATGATGATGCTTTAAGCTTGGCTTAGCTCTCTTTTATGCTACGGTAAGTGTGGATCTGTTATTATGTATAATAACAGGATTTTAAGCAGCTTTTATGCATTACAACGGGATTTTTTATGCATAATTAACGCGGTGATTATTAATAATAACCGATTACCGACATTGACCGTAACATTTATACCATTTTTAAGAATTTACTCTTATTTTTAACAACGATAACGAGCACACAAAAAATGTATTTGATGTAGTCGCAACGGGCATATGCATGAAGGTTGTAACTAAAACAACAAAGAGTACTGTTATAAAATATACTTAAAATATTTTTTAAAAGATTAATAAAATTAGAGAAAACAATTGTACGAAAATAAAACTGGGATCACTGAAAAGCTAATTTTTTAAATTTTAAAGTGATATATGAATGGTTTTTGTGATATAATATGCTTCGAAAGTTTTGAGGAAAAAACAATTATGATTTATTTTTAATTAAAAATCTAATTAAAGTTTTGTAAAACTCTTTCTTTCTGAACTCCTATTACCCAAGGCATAACTAAGCGACTTTGTTAGCTCTAACGGTCCAATCTGTTGAGACTTTCAAAGGATTTTTGCATCATGCAAGTCACAGTTTACAGACAGAATCCAGACTATAAACATTATCATGTTAAAATCTCACTCTTAGCATGTATCCTCTTCTGTTCAATGGAAAATTAACATATTGCCAATCAACTTAAATTAATACATCAAAAATGTATTAATTTTCCAATTGCCTTTTTGTTGGAAATGTTAAAGATCGTCGGAGAAAGTCAGTTTCTCCACGTTTTATTTTCTGATTGCCAATCTGCAGGTTATTTCTTCTTTGATTCTCCATTATGAGGACGAGTTTCTTCAACCTTGACCTGCTGATAATTATTCCATTACTCAAATGCTAAGAAAAACACAATCCTATCTAGAATTCCACTAGATTTGCAAGTTCTTGACCGAAGGATTTTTATTGTTCAAATGGGGAAAAATCAGTCGTCGTTGGCATGAGATCACTGAGGGAAAATTACGAGGTTCGTTCTGAAATCGTTCTTATGCAAATTCAAAACGGGATGTTAATCTAACAAATCAGTGAAAAATCACCAAATAGAAAATCAGGCATTTTAAAGGGGAGTTGGAACCGTAAGTCCGCTAACCCTAACCCTGTTACTTCGATGTACCTTTTCTCAAAATCTGTTATAGATTCATGTTTGAAATTTTTTATACAAGTAAAGTATATCTTTCTCATTATACTGAAATGATTTTTTTTTAAATTTAAAAATTAATTTAAAAAAATTTTTTTGTGTCAAAACAAAGAATGTGAAATTGGCCGTTTCGATGTACCTTTTCTAAAAATATGTTATAGGTACATATTTGAAGCTTTTTATACAAGTAAAGTACGCCTTCTCATTATACTGAAATGAACTTTAAAAAAAAAACTCAAAACTTTATTTTGTACAATTTTTTTGTGTCAAAATAGAGTAAAATTTCACTATGTCTAATTAAATATTTTGTAAATTTGTAAAAAATTAAAAATTAACCAAAAGCTCATTTCAATATAATGAGAAAGGTGTATTTTACTTGTATAAAAAGTTTCAAACAAGCGTCTATAACAGATTTTGACAAAAGGTACATCGAAGTGGCCAATTTAACATTTTTTGTTTTGACACAAAAAAAAATTGTAAAAAATAAATTTTTGAATTAAAAAATGTCATTTTAGAATAATGAGAAAGATGTAGTTTACTTGCATAAAAATTTCAAATATGAATCTATAACAGATTTGGATAAAAGGTACATCGGCGTAACAGGGTGAGGGGGGGGGGGGGATAACGGACTTCGTGTTCCAACTCCTCTTAAAGGTTCATGTAATTTCAAATAAATGTTATTGACAACATAATTCGCATTTTAAAACATTAGAAATTATTATATATTTTATATACTGGGTGTTCGTTCTAATCGTGGTCCAATGGCTAATTTCTAGAAATAGGCGCATACAGTAAGGCACCGTTTATACGTCTTTCAAGGGACCGACGTAAAACGACGTATAAATGAAAAGACGTATAATCGAAACTTTACTAAAGCTTGCAATTTTACTACAGTCGACGCTCGTTATAACGACCACACATTATAAAGACACATTATAAAGTTTTATGATTTTATCCCGACGTTTTCACGAAAAATTTACGGCGCGGACCCGAACTGCGCCTTTCTTATGTTCCGTTCGTCATTTTCGTCAATTGGTTCAAAAATATTGTTTGATTGAGTGGCTCTTGAAAAGGCTACGTAAGTTACGTGATTTATATAGGTTTGTTTGGTAAAATAGAAAGCAAATGGTGTTTGAGAGCTGCGCCTCCATGATGTCTATGGTATTTATGAAAATGACAACGGGATGGGACAGTGACGAATGGAACAGTCTACATCCACGTCCACAATCCACATGGAACAGTGGCGAATACGGGGAGGGCTGCAAACCCCCAGAGCTAAACTAGAATTCTTGATTTTATTTAAAACCAGTGCTATTGCTACCTTTTTCTTAAAAAATAATAATATTATTATTAATAAAAAACGTGACAACATTCTTTTTGCTTTGACAGGCTCGAAAATTTTCCCACTTTTGTCGAAATTCCACTCGCATTTGTAGCATTGACGCGATCAAAAACATTTTTGTCTACTTATTTCATTGTGTTATTTTATTAAATTATCGAAAATATTGTTGAGTTCTTTATGATTCTTATTGTCAAGTGAGTAAAGTCTGTAAAGGTAAAATGTTTTGGTTTACATAAACCATGAGGTTTGTTATCCGTCACAACGATACAAAGTTATACCCCCGCCTCCCTCCCAGATCCAAATCCTGTATCCGCCACTGTCATGGAACTTAGTAGATTTTACTCATTTTTAAAATAGCATAAACAGACAGCAGTGGCGGTGAATGGGGGGGGGCAGTGGGCCCCTACTTTTTTTAGGGAAAATTGAATTTGTATTTAATTTTAGCTACTTAAAACTAGGAATTACAAAAAAGTAGTAGTGTTCGGAAAAAAAATAGCTAATTTGTTAACTAAATTTTTAAATTTTGTTTTCTACCCCTATACTCCCTGGTGTTTTAGATGTCTATAAATGTTTTGCCCCCCTCACTTTTTCCAACGTATCGCCGCCACTGACAGACTGCAAGGACTACATAACTGCCATGTAAAACTCAGGTTGGACAAATAAAGATTTGGTCTGAAAACTCGTGACTAAATAGCATTAAAAAAGCATGCCTTGGTGATGCGCGCTCGTATCCTTAGGCTCGTTTATTGCTAGATAGTCGATTCACCAAAATATCTATTATATTTTAATTTTTTTAAATATGAATCTTAACGAAACAATGTTTTTAAACGCAAACTGAGTGTGCTCTATCAGAAGTGTAAAAATTCCTGTCCACTGGTACCTTATTCATCTCTGTGGGCTTCGCATTAGTTGAGGAAAAAGGGATGCTTACGGCAGAAATAATATGTAGGATAGTTTAAGGATATATAGTTTCTTTCTTCTTCTATCTTCTTTATACAAATTGCATGAAAAGTTTGATGAGGTAACCACATTTTGAAATTGCTTTTTGAGACTTGTTTCTTGCAAATCAATTGTCAATATTTGACATTGTCAAGGTTTAAAAACGATATTTGGCTCTAGGAAGCGATTAAACTTGCAATTGTAAAATAACAAGCACGGAAAAAACGCATTTAATCGTCTTTTTGTCTCAGATATGTAAATAATAATTATTGACATCATTTTATTTGTATTTCAGACATTTTTCCCGATAAGGCTGGTTTTAAATGCTGCACAAGGAAAAGTATGATGAGCGTAAAATCGAAATTTTTGTCCTAATGATCGTTTTCCGTGCCTAATTATGAACTACGTAACAATTGATTGTACCTCAAGAATAACCAAAGCATTTTTTAAGGGAAGAATTTAAAGGTCATTTAGTAGATTCCGAGAATTTAAACGCACTGATGTAAAAACATAATATACCATTGCGAAATTTTGTGAATTGTAATACGCATATGTTTGAAATTGTCTTATGTTTCTTATTGTCTGAAATTGCTGTTTTTATTACTTTCTCGTATACGAAGTATACAAAGAGAAAGTATTGTAATCGTCAAAAAATTCGAACTCGAGATTTTGACGAATCTCCACATTTTAGACCTCCCTGAGTCCGAAAAACACAATTTTGGAGTTATGTCTGTCTGTGAACTGATAACTCGAAAACTATTAGAGCTACGGGGATGAAATTTGGTATGTGGTCTTTGAACATAATTTGTAGGTTTCTATCAAATTTTGGACATAATCCGTCCACGGGAAGTCTGTCTATTTGTATGTCCGCGGTCATGTGAACGCTATAACTCAAAAACTTGACTAGCTAAATGGATAAAATTTGGTACACAGTTTTATCATTATGAATGTAGGTCCGTATAAAAGTTTGGGCCAAATCCGTCAAAAAGAGCGTTCAAATTGCATATTCAATTTCTTTTAATCCGATTCTCATGCGCATGCGTATAGGTAGCAATCTGTTATTGTTTTAAATTTTATTTACAACAATAAATAATATTTTCAAGCATCAATTGTTAACAATTTTTTTTATTGCTGTAAATCAAACCGATCTCATTATTTCAGCAAATCTTTTATTCACGCGCTTTTGCAATTGTTACGGTTGTGGTAGTATAAATTGTTTTCTTGGGAATTCAATTCCAAAGCAGAATTTTCGCTTTAGTATTCATTGCATTGCCTATTTTATCGCGCCTGCTTCAAAGTAATATTTTTTTGAAACGTGGCAACAGATATTTGATTTCAGGTTTGTTTGTTTTTTTGTTTTACTTTCTCGTATACGAAGTATACAAAGAGAAAGTATTGTAATCGTCAAAAAAATTCGAACTCGAGATTTAGACGAATCTCCACTGAGAAAGTATACGAGAAAGTTTAGGGGAGACCACTCCCGCTGGTTTATTATTAAACGCTTTTATTAAGTTCGAAATGTTTCATGTTTGTGCGTATGTAGTATGTACGTAAGGTTGGAATTTTGTGATCGATTTTTCACTCACTACTTAATACACTAGAGTTCTGAAATATTGTATATTTGTTGGGTATTGATGACAATGCAATATTTTAATAATTTTAGAGCTCTCAATTATCAGTTTTTTAAAAGAATTCGCAAAATTAAGTTTGCACTCAGTAGGTTCCAGTGGCGCCATCTATGGTATTTTTGAGAACTAAAAGACTTTACACAGTAATTCAAATATTTCGATAAAAATAATATCCTATTATAGGTTTTTTTAAAGAAATTATTGCTGGAATTAGTTGAAGAAAAATGGATTTTAGTTCGAAATATTTTTTGTAAGGTCAGAATTTTTTGATCGATTTTTCACTAACTTCTTAATGCACTCGAGTTCTGAAATTTTGTGTATTCATTGAGTCTTGATGGCAATGTAATATTTCAGTAATTTTAGAGCTCTTTCCAATAAAATAATTGTTAGAATTAGTTCATGACAAATTGATTCTAAAATGCCAAAATATTTATAATGCCGAATTATGACATAAATTAAAGTCTAAAAACTAGAAAATAATAAATATAAAAAGAAACTTAAAGATTTTGACCTCCAGATTTTTGAGAAAAAAATTATTATTTTCTTTTTTAATGCATTGGTAAAAGCGTTTTTTTTAAAAGTTTTTTTATATTTATTATTAGGTTATTTTTACTTAAGTAACCAGACGTCACACAGTGACGATTTTTTTCCTCGATTGAGAAAATATCCAGGATTTGTCTTGAACTAAATACACCGGATTGTACTGTTTTTAAACACTTTTATTTAACTTGACTTCTTTCATGTCTGCAAAGATGGATTTCGTAATTGATTCTTCACTTACTTCCTGATGTGCTAGAGTTTTGAAATGTGGTACACTCTCGTATTCTCGATGACAATGCATTATTTTAATATTACCAAAACTTAATTATCAGTTTAATCACAGAATTTAATTTAAATTTCTTATACCATCCTACTTTGTTGGCGTCATCTGGTAGTTTAATTTGAGAAAAAATTGATTTCAAAATTTTATAATATTTTGATGTATTTCAGCATAATATGAAGAATTGTAGAGCCTTCTTTGTCAAAAATAATATATTTATTGGACGTCTACCACAGCATAAACATGTGAAACAAACACATACATTTACATCACAAACGTTACATCACTGACTTACATCGAATTCCAAGTTCAATATCTCATTATTCTTTTTCGTTGCTAGGCAAAGTTAGCAAAAAAAAATATATCGTTGCCAAAATATTTTTATAACCTTTAGAAAAGAATTAATTCCAAACGATATTTTTAATTAATTTCTTTTTCAGCCAAACGATATTTTTAAATTAATTTCTTTTATGACCAAGCGATTTTTTTATCTAATTAATTTCTTTTCTTTAAATATTTTAATAATTCTCCAAATATAGTATGTTTTTTTTTATTCGTTACGAATATCACAATATTCATAATAACGAACAACACGGTGGGGCCAAAATATCGCCCACTTAAGCTTATTGTTCCAATCTATTGTCTGAACTGTTAACCAAATATATACTGAAATACAACTCAAACACATAAGTTTCACAGACACACCGAAACTTTTTTTGCGATTGCAGATTTTTTCCTTCTAAAAAAAGTTATCCTAATATCGCCCACTATATGTTCCCTATATCGTCTATGTTTAAAATGGATTAAAATAAAGTGTAATTTAAGCTATGATCATACTTTCTTTATTAAATATGAAAGTTAAGGTAGTACAAATTGAAAATAATACAAGACAGCTTTTTCTGTACTTTTAGCACACAATGTAATAGTTAAAGTAACATTACTTTTAACATTTCCCCCCTACATTAGAATAAATAAGAAGTTAGGAGCATTGTCAGGTGATAGGACATCAACCATGTATTTTTTAAAGGTAATTTTTTTTTTTTTTTTTGATATAGTTCCCCTCAAAGAGCTAGGGCGATAATGGGAATACCTAAGTGGGCGATAATGGGAAAATTCAAGTGGGCGATATTAGGAACAACCTTACCCTCAAACATGGCGGCATCCCCCTTCGAAATCGGAACGCCAACCAAAAAATAAACTACACCAAAATATTGGCAGTTGTAGTCACTATCACTGCCTTAAAGGTATAATATTATGGCTTGAACTTTACTGATTATACTAAAAGTAATGAAACATGATTATTAATTCATCTAACACGAAAATTAGCAAAAATTCCCAGAAAAAAGAAAAATCAACACAGGTTCAAACGGCTTCCTCAAACAATTACTAAAGGGGGAGGCTTTGTAGTTCCGGTAGTGGCTACCATATACCACTTAAAAGCAAGAAGAAACCGAGGTCGGCGATATTTGGGCCCCCTACCTTATATATTTAAGATTGAAACGTTGAAAATAATTAAAATGAAAAAGAATTCTTCTTTTTAGTTTTCTAATAAAAGTGGGTCTCTAAAAATTATTTTTATTAAATTTCTTTGCTTTTCTGTGCAAGTAGTTCTTGTTAAAAAATTTTAAAATTATAATCCAAATTTTTCAAAATTAAAATTAATCTTCTCGTGAATGAAAAAATACCGATTTCGTAATTTTAGCTAGCGTTCCTTTGACGAAACGGCGGATCACGTAAACCTGTTGCCCAGTTTCACAAGAAAATTGACCACAGTGTGATTGAAAAAAAAATAGAAAAAAGAAAGAAAGAGGGGAAATATTAAAATTACTAATATTTAAAATTTAAAAATTCTGCTTATAAGTTCAATAACAAAAGACTGTTTTTTAAAATTTTTTTCAATAATTTTATTTATTAGCATACATATTTCTCATAAACACAACATTTTACCACAAACCTTTTAAAATGACTGATATAGCGAACATTGTAAACAAGAATTTAAAAATTGAAATGAATCATCGCGTACATAAAAAAATTCTGATTTCATAATGTTAACCTGTGTCCTTCTGCACGCAATTGCTCATCATGTGAGCCTCTTGTTCAGTTGCACAAGAAAAACGGCCATTGCGTGATTGAGGGGGAAAAAATAAATAAAATAAAATGAGAGAGAGAAAAAGAAAGAAGTGTTTCCGTTGCTCTTCTTTACGAGCTAAAAATGTTAATCACTGAAATTTTAGAGCCTCGCGTTTTCTTCACCCGATGTTTGTAATCAAAGAATTTGCACTTCCTTTCTGGTTATACGGGTTTAAATCAATTCGGTGCACTGTGTATGAGAATAATAGAGAAGCAGTATTGCTGTAATGTTTTGCAAAGACAGTTGTATTTCAAAATTGGAATTGATTCCCAATTGCGTAACTGCGGCCAATATTACACGAATTTATTTTATGGAATTTTCGCAATATTTTTCAAATCTGAAGTGTATAGTAGTGAGTAGATGAGGGAAAACGCAACTGGAAACTAACATATACTTCATAATAAATTAATTAACGTGTTCTTGAAAAATTATACCATATTTAAGGTAATTGAGAAGGGGTGCGAATTATTTGCACTTTAATTTGGATCAAATTCACTTTGATAAAAATAACTTGCACTCATAACAAATATATTGCACGCGAAAAGAAATTATTCCACTATAATTAAATTTATTCAGCATGAAAAAAATGTTTGAACTTTGAACACATATTATGCACTCAGGAAAAAATATTATCACTTGCATTAATTACTTTCCACTATAAAACAGATGTTTCTACTTTGAATAAACTAAATACAACGTAATTTTTACAGTCGGCAACATTGCATTGATTGGAGTGTTGTCAATAGGGGAAATCATCCCTGTTTTGGGAGATTTACTATCTCAGAAAGGAAAAAGTCCGAGAATAAGTCAAGGCCGGAAATTTTATCCACCAAATTAGTAACACTGGCTGATTGATAATATGGCTGTGCGCCGTAAATTGCCGCGACTCGTGCGTGTGCAGCGTGCATCGTTGCTTCTCTATCGGGGTGCAGTGGAGCCGGAACACCGTTCTGGTACTGCTTTTTTTCACTAGAAATAAACAAGAAAAATTGTGAAAATGTCCTTAAAACAGCGCGATTTTTGTGACCCAGGTTAGAGCATCCTGGCACAGCAATTTTAAGACAATATCACTGCTTCTATACCTATTTTTTGTATCTTTTCAAACTAAAATGAGTCCGCTTTGGCCTAATGCTAAACTGTCGGCCTCGGAGAGCTCCAGGTTCGAAACCCGATTCCACTAAAGATCCGTCGTGTATTGGGCCTGTTGCACGTCAAATCATACGTTCGGGGCCAAACGTCCTGCCACTGGTGTGGTGCGGAAGTTTGGAGAGGGGGTGCCAGCATTCAAAATGAGAAGTCCGTCCCCAAATATCCCCGTTTTGCCTCAAAAACAGGACAATAGTTAAAATGAACTAAACTCAAAGTAACAGCACTTTTGAAGGTATGAATTTAAATCTATTGTGTTTAGTTTATTTATATTAACGACCCGTTTTGAAGCAATACGAGGACTAATTTTGGACGGACCTACTAATTTTCAAACGCGGTCGGATGACGAGGGCGACACCTGAGCTGACACCCCTTATCCAAACTTCCGTGCCATACCAGCAGAAGGAGGATTTAATTTTGTGAACGACTCATTCTATAAAATGAATGAAACTGAGTGGAATTTGAAAAATTTATTGAATGATGCAAGCAGTGTAATATCTAATAGCTTCAGAGATGTTTTTGACCTTCCCTTTCGACGATTGACGTGCTATTTTCATGTAGTTAAAAATATTAATGGCAAACTACGTGACATTACAGACATAGATGAAAAATACATTTCGTGAGCGTCTCCCTGTTGGTCAGTTCCTTGAAGTGTTTGAAATGCTATTGTGAAATGAACGTAATCAAGTTAACCCGAATTACAAACCATTTTACATGAAACCGTATGTAAAATGGCTTGTGTGTCCTCACAAAAATTTGGACGAATCCAAATCAGTGGGGAAAATTAGAAGTCAAAATTTTAGAAGAAAGAAACGGAAACCAATCTGTGTTTTATTTGCCATCTTTACAGTTTAAACAGAATATAAATGCAGAAGTGGTCCATTCGCATGAATGGGCATAACTCATATGTACCTCACATGATGTATACAAAACTGAATACAATAATTGTGTAGGAAAGTTACAGTATCTACCCCTCGCAATAACGGTTCTGTTTCCACATACTCGTGTCCTGTTTTTCCAAAAAATATATTCGTAAACATAGATTAGGTATCATAATACGTATGGGGCAGGAGAAAACGCCAAACGAATCTATATGTTCGCCTGCAGAAACCTAAAAGAGGTCGCCCTCTAGAACCTAGAATGCTCTTTTAATACAAAAAGTATTGTTTAGTATTGTATTATCTTTTTATAATTTCGTTATTCTCAATTATGTTCGTTTACTTTGTGCCAAAAGTAGCTTTCATTCGTGTTTTATACATTTTAAAACCTTTTTCATTTTTTTAATAAACTTTTTTATAATATGCATATTTTTTATTTCCTTGTTTTAGTTAGCAATCTGCCCAATTTAAAATTTTTGAAACAATGCCATAACAATTGATTTTGAGTGCAAAGTATTCGAATTATAGTGCAAGGTATTCGAATTATAGTGCAAAGTATCCGAATTATAGTGCAAAATATTCGAATTATACTGCAAAGTATCCGAATTATAGTGCAAATTATTCGAAATATAGTGCAAAGTATCCGAATTATAGTGCAAAGTATTCAAATTATAGTTCAATGTACCAAGTGCATATTATCTAAATTGAAGTGCAATTATATATTTCCCATTGAGAAGGCGTGATATTCTTTTGAAGATTGAATTTTTCAATTCTCCCTTTTTCGTGTACGAAATATACATAGAAACCAGCGGGAGTGTTCTCCCCTAAACTTTCTCGTATACTTCCCCAAAAAGGTGCCGTTTCTCCTTCCCCCGGGTGGCTAAAAAAATTCGAACCTACTCTTATCCAGAATCCAATGACTATCAGAAGGTTTTTCATTATAGTGATTGAAAAATATCTAGGTAAAAAATCGCACACTGCTAGGTTTCACTTTTGCCCTCTGAAGGATAAACTGACGTAATTCGCTCCCTTAGCGTACACAGAAGATTACTTCCAGTACGCGTGCTCGTGGAGACAACGGATTGGTTTCAATAGTAAATTATACAGACCGACAGACAGTCAACCCTTTGATGGATTTGGCCCAAAATTTTATACGGACCAACGTTCATGACGATAAAACTGTGTACCAAATTTTATCCATCTAGCTATTCAAGTTTTTGAGTTACAGTGTTCACATGACTTCGGACATACATACATACAGACTTCCCGTTGACGGATTTTGCCCAAAATTTGATAGAAACCTACAAATTATGTTTAAACACCACATACCAAATTTCATCCCCGTAACTCTAATAGTTTTAGAGTTATCGTGTTCACAGACACACAGACATACAGACACGCATAATTCCAAAATTGTGTTTTTCGGAATCAGGGAGGTCTAAAACGTGGAGATTCGTCAAAATCCCGAGTTCGAATTTTTTGACGATTACAATACTTTCTCTTTGTTTACTTCGTATACGAGAAAGTAAAAAAGTATTGTAATTAACGAAAAAAATGCAACCTTTAAATTTTGACTTCCTAAATTTTTACCTAAGCGCATACTTCATTCTTTTTCTCTTTATAGTATGAAGTTACACAAAAATGGACCATGACTACAACTATTCTTTTTTAACATGCCCGTTTCAAATCATGTCCAAAGAAAGTTGACACTCCGGCCAAAGAAAATATTGTATTTATTTGCATCCAATTTATTGCGGATAAAATTTTTAAAAAAATGCGGAGGGAAAGAAAAAGCGCAGCAATCAAGATGATATCACTGAAAAATAATCTGATGAAATTCAAGATTGAGTAAAAATTGTTTTCTATTCCTTTTTTATGCAGTACAGGGTGTCCGGCCGAGTGCATGGGTCTTGCAAACTAAATGAAAGCACTAAAACAAATGACCTTGAAAATAATAATAAAAACGATCCCATGCATCGGGGGCCTCAAAGTTGGGGGCCTTCTAAGCATTTGCCTATTTTGATTATTTGACAATCTGGCCCTGGGTGCAGTGGCGAATCCAGGATTTGGGTCGGGGGGGGGGTTAGGTTATAAAAATTTTATATCGTCGTGACGAATGTCAAACCTCATGGCTTATGTAAACCAAAACACTTTAACTTAACAGACATATATAAATAGAAAATCAAATCTTCTATACTTATAAAAGGCAATGTTTGTGTGTGTGTGCGTTCTGCGTGCGATGTCCAGACGAATCTATCGCACTTACATCCTTGAAATTTGGCACACAGATAGTCTTAATGGTGACTCAATGCACCTCGAAGCCGAAATTTTAAAATTGAATCTAGAAAATTTTTTATTTAATGTTTTGTGCTGTTTTGGTTGATTTCCAGTGTAAAATCGCCCAAAAGCGGTAGTCTCGGAATCCGTTGCTGAACAGTATTATCTATACTTATAAAAGACAATGTTTGTGTGTGTGTGTGTGTGTCTGCGATGTCCAGACGAAGCTATCGCACTTACAGCCATGAAATTTGGCACACAGGTAGTCGTGATGGTGACTGAATGCACCTCGAAGCCGAAATTTTAAAATTTAATCTAGAAATTTTTTTATTTAATGTTTTGTGTTGTTTTGGTTGATTTTTCGCACTAATTTCTCAATAGAATATTTTGGAATAAGTTTACGACAAAAATATATACACCATCGGAAAGAGCACGCGATTTCCGTTCTAATGAAGTTAGTTTTGAATTTCTAACGTGATTTACTGAATTTTGAGAATTTTTTAAAAAATAGTCAGTTTTGCCATCTAAATGTTAGTTTTGTTTTTAAATTTGTTGCATCCGACTTTCCAATAACACAATTACTTTCAATTTTTTTCAGCTTATAACTAGAACGGTTCCGTCGGATTTAAAACAAGAACGGTTAAAATATCTTTTCCCGTTTTATTTAAATTATTTTTTTCCGGACCGTTGAGAGTTATTTTTTCTCGATCGAGTTCCTCGCGCGGCACTTCTTCGGAACGTTGCTGCCAATTTTTATTGGCGGACGCGCAGGATACGTCATGACCTTCGCCTGAATGAATTACTTCGATTATTATTTTCGGATTTGATTTATATTTTGCTTGCTGTATAGTAATCATTTTCACGTTCGAATTTTGTAATATTGTTTTGGATTAACGCACTCTGTATTGTAGCGCGAAAAAAAAATAAGCAAGAGAATAAAAAAATGTGTATCTTTTGTTTTGATTTTGTTTTCAAAACTTTTTCATGTCATTGTGGGCGTTTTTTTTTTCATTTTGTTAAAGTCCTGATTCCACTGGCATCGTGTGCGCGTACTGCTAGTAAAATATAAAATTAAAAAATGAAGAAATATAATGCAATGTTTCAGTAGCGCCCATGATGCTGCTGCATGCGAAAAAACAAAGGCAGACAAAACATTCTTTATGTGAGCAAGAATTTTTTTTTTTTTTAGTTTTAACAAATTGTAGAACAAGAATAAAAGAATCCATCCAAGTAGACTTTCACCTGACAATAAGAATCATAAAGAACACGACAATTCTTTCGATAATTTAATAAAGAATACAATGAAATAACTAGCCAAAAAATGTCTTCGACCGCGTCAATGTTACAAGTGAATTGACTAGATAAGTAAGAAAATTTTCGAACCTGTCAAGCCAGAAAGCAGAGATGTCACGCTTTTATTGTTTTTTAGAGGTAAATTAAGAGCAAACAGATTGTAATGATTTTAAATAAAATCAAGAATTCAGGCTTCGGGGTGCTGCAGAACCATAGCCCCCCGGATTCGCCACTGCCTGGGTGAAATCGGGTCTCGAACCCGTTTCCTTCCGATCCTGAAGCCAAAACACTACAGCCCACATTAATATAAGAGTATGAAGCTTGAATACAATGAGAATTACAGTGTAACAATGAAAAGTTAAATCATTGCCGGCTTAGCTTAGTCGTATTAACGTCCCATTCTAAAGCAACACGAGGGGCGGGCCTCGTAATTTTGAACTTCGGTCAAATGACGAGGACGACACCTGAGCTCGCACTCCTCTCCAAACTTCCACATCACACCTGTGGGAGAACGTTTGTCCCCCTATGTATGATGCAACTTGCGGGGGCCTCCCACTCGCCGGATCTTCAGAGGAACCGGGTTTCGAACCAGAAACCCTCCGGTTTCGAAGCCGTGAACTTACCACTTGGCCACCTCGACCTTAAATTATAGCCGACATAATTGAAACGTCATTGCCAAAGTCAAACCGGTAGGAAATTAAACAGTGATTTCAGATGAAGGGACATGTTTGCTTGCTTTTTATACCTTTACTTGCCCAAAACAGCAATTACAGTCTTAAAATGAATTAAAAAGCAAAGTTAAATTCGAACACAAATATAACATAGTTAAGATTACTGAAGTTCAAATAAGGGTAGTATATAGTATAATAATACAGTATTTTTTTACATCTGCCATAATAATAAAATAAATGTATTGTTATTCTTTTTTCGCTGCACCCGGGTCATCCATGTCCAGTAGAACACAAATATAACATGGTTAAGATTACTGAAGCTCAAATAAGGGTAGTATATAGTATAATAATACAGTATTTTTTTACATCTGCCATAATAATAAAATAAATGTATTGTTATTCTTTTTTCGCTGCACCCGGGTCATCCATGCCCAGTAGAACACAAATATAACATGGTTAAGATTACTGAAGCTCAAATAAGGGTAGTATATAGTATAATAATATAGTATTTTTTTACATCTGCCATAATAATAAAATAAATGTATTGTTATTCTTTTTTCGCTGCACCCGGGTCATCCATGCCCAGTAGAACACAAATATAACATGGTTAAGATTACTGAAGCTCAAATAAGGGCAGTTCAGATTATAGTAAACTAGCAGTACGCGCACGGCGTTGCCCGTGGAATCAGGACTTCAACAACAACAACAACAAAAAAAAAAACCCGCCCACAATGACATGAAAAAGTTTTGAAAACAAAAGATACACATTATTGATTTTCCCGTTTATTTTTTTTTCGCGATAAACAATATGAAAAAATTGCAACTTGAAAATTATTATACTGCAAACAAAGTATGCGAGATGAATAAATACGTTAAGATACTGCCGAAAATAACAATCAGTCGCCCAATTCAAGGTTATGACGTCACCTTCCCTTCAACCAATCAAAATTGCCAGCTACGTTCCGAAGAAGTGCCGGGCGAGGAACTCGATCGAGAAAAATAACTCTCAACCGTCCAGAAAAAATTTAATTAAAAAAACACGGGAAAAGATATTTTAACCGTTCTTGTTTTAAATCCAACAGAACCGTTCTAGTTATAAGCTGAAAAAAATTGAAATTAATAGTGTTATTAGAAAGTCGGATGCAACAAATTTAAAATCAGAAGTAACATCTCGATGCCAAAACTGGGTATTTTTTAAAAATTTCTCAAAATTCAGTAAATTGCGTTAGAAATTCAAAACTAACTTCACTAGAACGGAAATCGCGTGCTCTTTCCGATGGTGTATCTATTTTTGTCGTACAATTATCCAAAATCATGCTATTGAGAAATTAGTGCGAAAAATCAACCAAAACAACACAAAACATTAAATAAAAAAAATTTCTAGATTAAATTTTAAAATTTCGGCTTCGAGGTGCATTCAATCACGACTACCTGTGTGCCAAATTTCATGGCTGTAAGTGCGATAGCTTCGTCTGGACATCGCAGACAAACACACACACATTGTCTTTTATAAGTATAGATAATACTGTTCAGCAACGGATTCCGAGACTACAGCTTTTGGGCGATTTTAAACCGGAAAGGGGTGTCAGGCAATGAGTCATATGAGCGCATTTCCGGAGTTCTTTGTTAGACCACGCTCAGTAAAATGTAAACATCACCCTTCCATTCTTCACTTTCCTCCTATTTTGATGAAAATAACTCCGCCCGCATGCGCAAAAGCGCGGAAGGTTTCCGAATCCGTTGCTAAACAATATTGGGTATGGCCTTTACTTTCCGAAATTCGACAAAGGTCTATTATTTTGGTGTCAAGACCTCTCAACTTTCATTTATCTGGATCGTCGAAATTATCGCTTTCACATACATACGAAAAGACAGAGCTGTCGAAAGACAATCAACCACCAAAGAGATTTCATCCAAAATTTCATACTGATCTACAATTTTGGCGATAAAACCATGCGCCAAATTCCATACATCTACCTTGCTCTTTGCGGTTTTAACATACAGTGTTCACTGCATACGGAATGAGAGATAGACAGGCTTCCCTTTGAAGGATTTTGTTCAAAATTTAATACAGGTCTATGATTTTAGTGTAAAGACCACATGCCACTCGATTATCTCGTTACGTGTTTGAGTAATAATGTTCAAGGAGCGACAGAAATACAGTGGTGTAGTCGGAAAATAAGCAGTGCCGGAACTCTCTAAAAGCAGTGCCGGAACTCTCTAAAAGCAGTGCCGGAACGCATTAACTTGGATGTCAAAAATCTAGATGTTATAAGGATTTTTTCACCATTTTTTCTTATTTATTTCTCATGGAGAACCAGTAAGAGTGGTCTCCCCTAAACTTTCTCGTATACTTCCGCAAAAAGGTGCTGTTTCCCCTCCTCCGCGTGGATAAAAAAAAAATTCGAACCTACTGTAACCCGGAATCCAATGACTATCAGAAGGTTTTACATTGTAGATTATAGTGATTATAAAATATTTAGGTAAAGAATCAAATTCAAAGAGATGCATACCGATTAAAACGCATCTAAACACATACTTCCACTCTTGCCGGCTCAAGGACAAAGTGATGCGTGCACAGAGATTGCTACCAGTACGCATGCGCATGGAGAATCAGATTAGAAAAATTAATTATGCAGATTCAACGTCTTTTTTTCAACCGATTGGCACAAAAATTGAACACAAATCTACAATTAAGGTAAAAAGGCCACATACCAAATTTCATTTATCTATGTAATTTTTTGAGAAATTATTGTGATTAAAAATATGCGATTATACAGTCCGACCGACAATCAACCCTTTGACGGATTTAGTCCAAACTTTTATACGGGCCTACATTCCTGAAGATAAAACTGTGTACCAAATTGTATCAATCTAGCTATTCAAGTTTTTGAGTTATAGTGTTCACATCAACGTGGACAGACAGACAGACTTCCCGCAGACAGATTTTGTCCAAAATTTAGTAGAAACCTACAAATTATGTGTAAAGATCACATACCAAATATCATCCACGTAGCTCTAATAGTTTTCGAGTTATCGTGTTCACAGACAGACGGAATTCCAAAATTGTGTTTTCCGGACCCAGGGAGGTCTAAAACGTGGAGATTCGTCAAAATCTCGAGTTCGAATTTTTTGACGATTACAATACTTTCTCTTTGTATCAGGAATGGCGCTAGAGTTTGCCCGACGGGGGGGCCCGATTTGCCCCGCAGGGCGGCACGATCTCCTCGATAGGGAGGACGAGTGTAATGAAATTTATCTCAAATTTTCACCAGATTATTATTTATCAACTACATTTGAATACCTCGTACAAAAATTTTCCCCTGCGGAATACAAAATTTTTCCCCACCGGGGACCTGCCCCCCGGGTCCCCCTCTGGCGGCATCCCTGCTATATTTCGTATACGAGAAAGTAAAAAGCAGTGCCGGAACGCCGTTCCGGTGCTTTCCGACTTCACTACACCCCTGCAGACATATACCAAAAATGTTTTTTAGGCCTAAGGGAAGTCTAAAACCTGGAGATTTCATCAAAATCTTGTTAATGATTTTTGTTTTAATTTTTCAGTACTTTCTATTTGTTCGTATACTTAAAAGTAAAAAAACGAGGAACATCATAAAGTAATAAAATTATTATTGTATTGATAGCTAAACAGAAGAGCCTGCAATAGAGTTATTATTATTTTTTTCATATGCTTCACAATTTACAGCTTGAATTTTCTTTTCTTTTCATTTTCTTTTGAAACTAAGCACGTGAAATAAAAAAAAAATAATAATAATATTTCCTTGTTACCTTCATATTCTGTGAATGCACCTTAGCCTTCTTTTAAGTGATAGATAAATAGGATTTTTCTATTTGCTTATAACTTTTTGATTATTTTAGTTGATGTAATAATGATTTGGAACGTTTTTAATTTCGTGACGGTTAGGTCAGGGTCTGTCTAAAAAATATTTTTATGTCTCTAAGCGCTAGATTTTTTTTATTGGGATATAAACAGGCTCGCATGATTTTAATTATACAAGTCAGACGATGGTTGATAATTTATAGCAATCAATTAATTTAATTCCAAAATTAAATGATAATAAAATTCTTCCATGTATTTTTGTCAGTGGGAAACCTCCAGAAAAGCCGTTACAATAATTTAGTATTTAAAAACTCTCATTCTGTAAATCATCACCAACTGCATAAAGTAACCATAAGTAGTAGTTAAAGAGTAAAATCAATATTTCTCAGTTCTGATTACTTCTAATTAGGTTTAGAATTCAGTTGTCATAAATTACAAGACAATTCGAATACGTTAGTTCCATAAATTGTACTTCAACGACTGGCTTAAAACGATTACAATTCACACATCAATATCGTATTTTTAAATTTAAGAACGCCGTTGATTGCTTTCTAGTGAATCAGAAGGTGATGATTTGTGAGTTGTCGACTGAATGACAGTGATTTCAAAAGCTGCTCGCTCTTCCGTCTTGCGATATGATAACTTTCGCAAGGGTCATTGCTCTTGGGCAGTTGTAACTCGCACGACAAAAGCAAACAATAACAACTTTTTTAACTGCAAACGATTCTTCAGTGAATACTTCGAGAAAGTATACGTTAGAAAAAGAACAGTTGAATCAGCCGTTGAGATACATAGTTAATTCTAAAAATGCTATTAATAATTGTTACTTTGATTTGTTCTTTTTTATTCGGTTCGAGTTCATTAGCATTATTAACTAAATCCTACACAGTAATTCATATTTGTATCACTTCATTTTTTCCATGTGGAATATCGTATATATATATATATCGTAAAAATCGTGTACAATTAAGTAATTTCATAATTAATTAATTAAAAAAAATTACTGATTACATTTTTCGTTTAAAGTAAAAATGCTTTAATAAAGAAATTTTAATTAACAATTACAAATTTTGATTAATTAATTTTTAATACGATTTTAAGTTAAAATTGACTTAAAAAATAATTTTTTCTATAATTCTAACACTTATTCATCTCGATTTACACAACTGCGGTTGGATAAAGTGTAGGAAGCATTTAGAATGAATGTTAGTAAAATAAATTATTTAAAAAATTTGTTTAATTACACAAATAGCGTATTTTATGAATTTGATCAATACATCCAACCTATTACAATAAATAAAATCTTTTCAAACGAATTTTAAATTAAGAATGAGAAATACAGTCTGGTCATAAATTATTGGACTCATTTAAAAAATAGTCTATCATAAATTATTGGACCATTTCAACAATAAAAAACTAAATCATTATAAGAGTTATTTTTTGTTTTGTTTAAATGAGCATTTTAAAAGTTTTTCTGATAGGTAACGCGCAGTATGGCTATAGGTGGTCAATTATTGGAACATCTCCCATTTTTGGAGAGACATTATTCTGAAACTTTTAAACTAGAAGAAAAATAAAAGCATTATTTGTAGGAATTTTAGCCTAATTTTTATAATATTTATCGAAATTACGAATAGTTTTAGTATTAAAAAAGCCGAAAAAAAGAAACCAAAAACTGCGACTCGATTCTCTGATCGGTAGCATTGCGTTGTGTAACCCTCGCGTGCCCTGCAGAAATTTAGAACGCCTGACAAAATGGCGTGCCCATCATAGAAAAAAAATCTTTATTTGGCTCTATACTAAAAAACCCATCGTATTTATTATTTTTTTATTAATTTGAAATGGATTCTAAAATTTATGACCCCTCCTGTACTTGATATTCCTTTATTCTCGGTACATAATAATAAACCATTCTTTAAGGTAGATTTACATCATTATAGTTTTGCTATCATTGCAATTTTTTATCTTTTTTGAAGAAATATAAATTATGTTGCTACAATGTTAGAGGAAATTAGAGTTCCTGACTAATAAACTGATATAACTTCAAATAATGCATATCACTGTAATGAAATACATTCAACGTGCATATGCATCATATTTTAAACAAATTTCTTTGTAGCAAAGAATTTTTTTAAATTTAAAATAATAATTTTAAGTTTCACGACATCATTTTTGTATAAAGTTAATACCTCTTTAGTTTCTGTAATTCTTTTAAAATGATTTAAGTTTAATTGCTTATTTGGGTTTGGAATTTCAATACTTTTAGGATTTTCAGCCTACATTTCTACAAGCAAGAAGAAAAAAAAAAGAATTACAAGATTTAAGAAAGAGAAAAATTTGAATGAATTTGAAACTTTAATGGTATCAGGGGTTTTCCTAAATCACCCTCGTGTATAGAGAAAAGTACTTAATTAACCTACATTTGAATACTATTTTCTAAAACTATCTTTTATTTAAATGTTTTAATCTGTGACAGTTCTCTTTGATCTATGAGCACAACAGTTACATGTAACTTTGCTAATGTTACTTTTCCCAAAATTCCCAGAAATTTTAGACATTAAGACCACCTAACTAGGATTTCAGGGCGATTTGTAAATCAGTTGATTAAAAAATCATTTTATTTTAAATATCAAGTTAATCTGCTTTAATAAAATAAATTGTTCATATCTTTAAATAGTATCGGAAATATTTTAAATGTATATTTAAAGAAAGAATATAACCGCAAAAAATATTTCATTGAATTATTTAAATTAGAGTACTTTCCACATCTTTACATATTTTTTGAGAACACACAAGCAAATAAGATTTTAAAGGCAAAACTCTAATGAGCAACACAATAAAATGCAAGTAAGATGCTCCTTTTTATAAATTAAATATCAGGAAAGTTGACTATACCATAAAGAAAGAAATATAGTAAAATGTAATGAGTTTCTATTTAATATTGAGAAAACTAAATAAGAAAAGTTGGGGAAACAAAGTTTATATTGCACAATGTTCAAATGCAAGATAATTAAGTAATATATACAAATGCTCTCTAAAAAGTAAACAGCACCATATAAATGCAAATTTTAAAACTAAGGATCTATAATTATAAAAGGCAATGCTTAAAAGTGCTGATGTCCAGACAAATCTATCACACTTATAGTCGCGAAATTTGCACAATAGCTGATGTAGTGACTCAATGCACTCTGAAGCCTTGTAAAAATTTATATTCTAGAAAAAAAAATTTTAATTGGTGTTTTGGGTGATTTTGCTCACACTCTCTGGGACAGCATGTTTTGATAATTGTACAAAAAAAAAAATAAATAGATACACCATCTGGAAAGGGAAAACGATTTCGTTCTAATGAAGTTTACTTCTTACGTCTAACGTGTAATTTACTGAATTTTGAGAAATTTCTTTTGAAAAAAATAGTAACTTATGTTTCTTTTACATTTGGATTTTAAAATTCTGCTTAAATAAATATTAAACTTTTATTTATTATAAATAATAGCATAGAAATGGTTGATGTGCAAATTATATTTAAAAACACACTTTTATCCAGGTTAGAAAAAGTTATCTAGGAAAATTTGCGACTTGTCACCTAGTTACTGCCTTTAATTTTATGCTTTAGTAAGAAGTAGTCTATTCCTCAAGGTCATGTGAAATAAAATTACTAATCCAAATACTGGAAAGGGGAGAGAGAAGAGTATGCTATTTAGTTCTTGCAAGATTGCCACATTCTAAGACATCCTTAGGCTCCATTGTCCAATAAAGGTAGAGAGATAATTTGTTTTTTGAAAAGGGGGGCAGGATTTTCATTCCTTTGATGCAATTCATGTAAAAGAGCCTGTTTCCTCACTTTCTTGTGCAAAATTTGCTTGACTAGAGTTACATTTAAAAAATTTTATAAATTCTAAATATATAATATATATATCTATAGTCAAGAAATGTGATTTTTATTTATATTTGTTCTTTCTTTTTTCTTAATAAATTGTCTTATATTTTAAAAGAGCATTATTCTTTATATCAGTCTTACAAATATTTTTTTAAAGAAGTTGTTACATGTTTGAAATAATTTTTTTTAAAATTTGTTTTTTGAAAAAAAAAGAAAAGTGAGTTTAATGACTTAGTATTGTTGTTATATATATATATATATAATCAATTTATGACTGTGTAGGTCTCATTATTCTAATATATAAATGATAAATATATATATACAGCTTTAAAAAAAATCATTAAAAATAAAAAAATCGAGATTTAAATAAAAAAAAATTCAAATAGATTTAAATCAACAACTGATTTTTTTAGAAAAAAATAAAAAAAAAATTAACAACCCTGCTCCTACCCATATTTATATTTTTAATATCTGAAGTCAGATTTATAAAGTACTAGATTAAATCATCATTACTTGCTTTTATTTGTCTCTTGAATTGTTTTATATGTTTATAAAGATGGTTCTTGTAATCATTTTCACTATATCCTAATGAACTATACCAATGTATTACATGACAACACATTATTTTAATAGTATCAGAACTGAATACTGTAGTTAATCAATTAGATTTAATTAAATATTGACTCGATGCTCGTAAGGCCATCTCTGTGAGAATGGAGGAAAAGTGAGATTACATACTCCATAATATTTATACACAAATTCCGAAATATATCAAAGCCTAGGAGGTGGTAAAGAATAAAAGATAAGTACTCAGCTTTTACTGTAGCGTACATACAGAAAAATAAATATCTTTGTCGTTCTAATTCGTTAATGCTCGAGGCATTAAAAAACAATACTACAGTACAAACCCCAGTTAACCCTCTAGGAACTAAAAAAGAGGAAAAGAATGTTTCGGATAACGATTTTTCCAGGTTAAGTCATGACATATATTACTATTTTGGTATCTGATTACAGTATGTAATTTAAAATGTTTTATGTAAAACGAATTCAAGACTATCTTTGTAGGTTACAAAGCGTGTTCCTTTAATAAATTTGAACCCTTCCTCGGGAGCACAATGCGCCTGACAGGAGAAGGTAAAGAATATCGTGGAATTAATATTGTTAATACTATTTTTCAATTTTGTATCCTATATCTTAAATTAACTCACTGACTCTTGGGAAGGGCTTAAAAGAAAAAAAGTGGGGATGTCGTTGCAGAAAGGTCCTGCTTTCTTACGATTATTTTCATGCAGTACTTTTTGGTTTTATAGGATTTGTAGAGGCATTTTGATGACCTGGGGTTCGGTTAACTCCCCGTGGTTAATCGGGTTTCCACTGCTTATGGAAATTTAAAATACAATGAGTAAAATAATACAGAGACAGAAAATTCTTACACCACTGAAATAGTATTCCAATTACTTGTATTTCTATCAACGCCTTATGATTCTGTTTTTTTTTCACCTCCCACATTTTGATACAAAAAATTATTTTGTGCTTTACAATGCAATAAAACATGTTTTAAAAAACTTTTAATTTTATTATCTTAATTTCTAAAATGAATAAAATCAACCTTGCAACAGATGCATTTATTCACAGATGGTGCCTCCCTCCTCTAGAGACCCGACAAAAAGTGAGAAGGAAGATATCGAGAAGAGAGATCCGGTGTTGTTGAACTGAAAAATGTATTCTTGTTCTACGCAAATGTAAATAACTGTAACAATCATTAAGCAAGATTAAATAAGTACTATTATCATTTCAAAGAACCTTTCATTTCAAACTGTGTCTTTTCTGTGAATTAAAAGTAATGGCCTGCCTAGTAATCCCTACTTGGAAGATTGCAGAGCCATTATACTCTTTGGTGATCAAGATGCTCAAAAAAAAGTAATAACATATCATTCGTCTTAGAGATGTTAGGGTCAGGTGATAAATCGGTTATTTTTAATAATAACCGCGGTTAGTATTGTTAATAACCGATTAGTCATCACATTGACCGCTATAGCAAAGCTATTTCCATGAAGCTATGCGAAGGTTTATAAATTACTGCATGCCTGACCTAAAGGTAATAAAAAAAATAATGGTTCAGTACAACAGAGAACCATATTACAGAAGCCTTTTCCTTTTGAGGTTAGAAGAGTAATTTTTTATACTCTTTAATAATTTTTATCCAAGCCTTCATGATACCAGCAGGCTGAAATGCTCCACGTTGCTTTGGGCTGTTTTTCAGGAATAAACACTGATTGCTGGTCAGAATGAGAGAGCGCTACTGTCAACTTTCGTAGATCTCTGCTGCTTGGACTGATTTTCAGTAGTCAAACACTGATTGCTATTGGGAATGTGAGAGCGCCATTGCCTAGGGAATCTCCAAACACCCTGGCTGCTTTGGGCTGTTTTCCCAGCAGCCATAATGATTGCTGGTCGAATGAGAGCGCTACTGGGTTTTCAGATTCCGGGATATAATGCTGATGGACCGTTTTCCCCTTCCCTTTGAGAGGCCTTCATTAAAATATTGTGTACCAGCAACATGTCTGAAAAAACTAGCTTTCACTGAAGCAGTGGATTTAATAGAACCTAAAATGATACTTGGTAAGTGATCGATTATCATTTGAACACTTAGAGGTTGAGGAAAAGGTAAAACTTTAGATGAATTTTCTGGTGATAATTACTGCTATGTTGCATCGAAGAAAAAACATACAGTTACCATTATTAGCACTATTGATAGGCGCGATGCAGGAATTAGAATGCTCCAAATCAACGCGATAGTACTGGTAGTATTCATCAAAATACGGACTATGTATATAAAAAAAATCACCGATATACCTTTTGGAAGCTTAATTTTTAAATATCCAATGAGTTATTTTTTTCTAAAAAAAATTATGGCAGAAAAACATTCGGCTTAAAAAAGTATGACATTGATCATTCGAATTTTATTAAAAACTGGGACAAATCCCAAGATGCTTTATCCAATTCCGGCACTAAGAGTGTAATAACGGCATTCACGTTGTGATAATCCGATCAACCAGCCGCCTAAATCCACAATTCATTTGCCATCAAAAGAGATTCTGGAAATCATGAGACGTTTGATATTCATTGTATCTTCAGATGTATGTTCACAGTGCAAACTGAGTTATCTACATTATGTGGGCGACCTGTTTTTAAAAAATTTACTCGTTTATTTATTCCTCAAACAGAAGGAATGTAGAATATAAAAAAAAATAGTACTCATGCGTATGTGTCAGCTCATTATTTTATTCTAATGTAAAAAGACCTGATTAAAAACAAAGTATAAGTAGATTAATAAGTTATGGAGCTTGTTTGTAACACTAATTCATTTTATCACTGCCAAGTGATGCATTATTAATTTCAAAATCTGCTAGATGCAGCATGACGGAGGAGTACCTTTAACGTATTAGGTTGTTGACCGTGGTAACTTTGGGAAACAGGAACAATGGTTTAGTGCAAATGAAAAGAAACTATCTCTAGTTTACATCATACAAGTACAAAAGAACCTATGGGCTCGAAATCATATATGTCATATGGACCGAAATGGCAATCGGTGATATTTAGGTTGATGAAAAAAAAGTAAGTATGATGGTCCAGATGATTGGGTATCAAAATTAACATGTTACAAGGAACTTCATAATTTTCTTCAGTCCTTCAGAAATCATCTCTGCACTTTACCAGTGGTCGACAAACATCGAAATTGGAGTATAATGAAAAACAAAAATATTGAAGTATAACCTTCATTGGCTATTGAGTTTCTATGGGGTTTCAGTGGAATCTACTCAAACCATGCTCTGGGAATTCACACTGCCACAAACAATACAAAATCTGGTTTGAATTCTGAACGAAAAGTCGTATGATCGTCAGTATGTAGCCCAGATCTTAATCAATGAAGAATCTTGGAGCACTTGCCGCTGCAAAAAATTACAGCAGTGGTAGAACATTTCTATAAGGAACTTGTAAGAGATCTGGTATTGAGAGATGTTAATAAGAAATTCAGCCCCAAACAATGCACACTAATATCTTCGATAGAAACTCTGCATTGTCGAAACTAATCAACAAGAAATGAGAAGTAACTTGTATATCGAACTTTTATTTTAATTTCATTTATTTTTTGTCTAAACTTTTAGATAATGTTAATTTTGTTTTAAATTTCTGTATACCTTGCCATATTCTCCAGCCAACTTTCTTATTGTTATAATATTATATATGATATGTGTAACACATTACACTGAAGTCGTGTTATGAAAACTGATTAATTATATTTTGTGTCTGCTTGAATTTATTCCATTTTCTAAACTTTTGTACAAGTGGTGTAACATCTCAAAACAAACATGGTGAGTTTCTGGTCTGTGAAAAGAGTTATATTTCAAAGATTTCACAAATCTGGGGGGCAGCATTTATATCATAGGAAAATAATCTTTTGATGAAAAGAACCAAATAGAGGTAAGTCTAGGTGAGCTCTTAAAATGATGAGTATCCGGTAAAGAGTAAAAACACTGGATGCGGAAATGATATGGGGTTGTTTCCTCTAAAAGTGTTTTTCAGTGATATATTGTAATGATCAATTCAGTAAATAACTAAGTATGTAATGTCGATATCATGTTCAAAATCTGGCAAGAAATATATCAGGAATTTGAGGTGAATCGAAGGTATATCTTTCAGCGAGGTAATGGACTCTGGCAAGACCTCCGAGATGTTGAATTTTGTGGCAGTTAATGTCAAAAATCTGCTTTTTTAAAAAATGCTCCAAAATTAAAGAAGCAAAATTTTCACATGCTTGATTCTAACATAAGTTAAAAGAGATTCCGAAAAGTTTAATTATTTATTTCCCTGCAACTGATAATTATTCTGTTATCTTTTTTCAAATGCAGTAACATTTTTTTTTTTTTATCAAAATGGATCATTTTGTGGTTTAGGAAGGGATCAAAATGACATTCATGGTGATTGTAGAAAAATTTATGTTCCGATTGCTTTGTAGAAAATTTTATCACATGAATCATTTCAACGAACGAATTAAAAAAACCATATACCTATGTTTCATTTTAAAATTTATATTTTTAGTATAAATTATTTAAGAATCAGTATTAAAAATTACATAACGCACCTTGGAAAAGGTAAGACAATAAATGAAAGCAATCTTTAGAAACAAACCTGCGTACTCATTTGTATTAACAGAAACAAGGATATATACTATAATTTAAAAGATGTTAAATAATTAAAATATTTGTTATATTTAAATCTTAAATTAGTCTATAAATGTGGCAAAAATTGAATATTTTTCAGAATATATTAAGATATAAAAAGACTGGGTGCACCTTCTGAATCCATTTACTCTGAAGAACTGTATTTAATATTTTAGATGGTATTATTTTTTTAGAACAAAATTACAGTAGTGTTTGATTTATATACTACCAATAGTACTATTATTTCTATAGAAAATAGCATTAAAATATAAATTATCAAAAGAATTTAATGGTTTGATTATGTTTCTGTTTACTAGCAAGAATAAAAAGGGAAATTTATCAAATATTTAAATATTTCAAAACAAACTGGAATAAATCATTTAGTTTGTAGACAATAGAATTTTTTCCCTCATCAGTTATATGCCCGTTAAAAAATGTTTTATTTGTTTTGTGTAATTAATGGATCTGGAAAACTGCATTGCCACTTTCTTTCGCTTCTTCTCAACCCCATTTTCTTAGCGTCATCGGCCTACTGGAAACACTATACAAACGGATATTGCGCAAGTGGCAAAAAACACGCAAAGCTACCGCATACCTAGCCTGATTAGTATTTTGATTATACAGATTAGATTATTATTATTTATATCATTTTCAATTCTTCTGTAAGTTAGAGATTAAATACTCAAATTTAATTTCATTTATGATATTTTCTAGTGTAGGTACTGGCACAGAATAAATCAATTTATTATATCACGGTTATTTTCACAATTGAGACTGGCGTGCTTTCTGATTGGTTCGAGTCACGCGCCACATACCATGCCAGGTTTTCAGGCAATTTTCGAGGATATTTTCAGGTAATACCGCTAATAGTCTGGAGCAAAGATGATACATCGGTGCCGGTGGAACGAATTCGGCTACATGAATATTTCATTTGGGATACTAAAGCTACTCCTGTTCGTATTGGTTACACCTAAATTGTGAAATACGAGTTAAATTTTGGACCAAATGTCATAAAATGTATTTTCCGACGCACTGCATGATCACATATCTGACAGAGGTGTGTAGTGAGAGCAGAACGCTGTTCCACACCGCTTTTTTTCTGACGAGAAACAAATAAGAAAAATTGTGAAAACATGCTAAACAGCGATTTTTGTTACCAGGTTACAGCATTCCTTGTGTAATTGCTTATTTTAAGACTACAACACCTACTGATATTCGAACCCTTCACTGTATCACTTTGAAATTGAAAACAAAAGCAAAAAATTAGATTGAAATGTTTACAAACGCCATGACCTGAACAATTGTTATCTCTGGCAACACTTTTGATAACTCACTTGATGCAGCTCACGTCCAAGGAGAATGTTATTTTTACTTATAACATTCATTTATAAGCGTGTTGCCAATTCTTTTGGTGAAAGTGTTAAATACACTTCTTCTGGTGCAACTTATCGTGGCCAGAGTTTAGAGTAAATTTTTACGCAATTATGTGAAATAAGAGAGAGAGAGAGAGAAAAGTGGGACATTCAAGCTAGCATGATTGAATAGATAATTTTCAGAATATTCTCTGTTTTTTTTGGAGACAACCGGAGGAAATCAAAATTACGACATTTTTTGAAAAAAGAACATTATTGGCAAACCAAGAATGGGGAGGTTAATTTTGGATTCTTTTTAGCGGGCCATTCACCATTGTTCCAAACTGGAATTTTTGGAACATGGGGAGGAAAAACCTATCTTCAAGGTCGAAAACCTATGAAATCTAGAGCAAATGGATTCGAAGTTGTGGAATTCAAAAAAACATAAAATCCAAAACTCCATCCGCCGATTCCAATTTGGGACCTCGATGTGAGGCTAGCGGGAAAATAATAGTTCTGCCTAGATTGGGACCTCGATGTGAGGCTAGCGGGAAAATAATAGTTCTGCTTAGATTGGGACCTCGATGTGAGGCTAGCGGGAAAATAATATTTCTGCCTAGATTGGGACTTCAAGTCGAGGTTAGAAATGAAATTCGAAATCCCCCGTGTGGGGGAAGAGGAGATATGTGGGAGGAATTCTGCGTCTTTCAACCTTGTCTCAAAACAAACGTGAATGCTTTGCCTAATTCCCATTCCTAAAATGGGTGGGAAAAAAACCGGTTTTAGGACAAATGGCATAGCTGGCCTTCTCGTGAATTCCCAGCTTTAGAGTACTGTTATGTATGCCAATACCTTGGAGTGTGTTTGGTTGCATGATAAGCAATGAAACTCATTTTCAATCGGACGTTACAACTTACATCCTTAGGTGGAATTATATAAGAAAGTTATAAGGGAAAACTCCTTGGTTTTTAATTGACATGATACAGAATGCATTGAAAAACCTTTTAATTTATAATGAAAATGAATATATACACGAAAAGTTATTTTTCTAAATGTATAGTAGTAAAACACTAAAAACCTTGTCATGTTAGAGCCGAAATTAATTAGAAAAGAAATTCCAAAAAATTAGAAGTACATCAATATAATAGTAGATTTATAAATAAGAAAATACAGTGGAACCTCGCTTAAAGAGCAAAATAAATTTTAAAAAAATGACTCACTTAACGAGCGACATTTCGCATAGCGAGTGACAAAAAGAGGAAGTCGCTTGCTACTGCCATATTCAGGGACGTGGCGAGCGTCTCACATCTGGGGGGGTGTGAGATCCAAAAAATGCCGACTCTCATGATGAACTTTGCAGACTTAAAAGACAAATATTTTTATAGTGCCTAATATACATACATGTTCCTGCTGTGATGCATAATATCATTTTCAATGATGAGGACACGAAATATCTAACGTTTCAAACAAAGGCAAAAGACATGCTTTCAAAAGTCACATTGAAAAAATAAAGACAAAATTTAGCTTAGCAAAGGCACGATTTTATTCCCTCCTCGGTAGGAAGTTCTAACTCTCGATGGAAAATAAACTCGTCCTCTATAAATCACTTATGCGACCATTGATTAGCTGTGCTTTCCCAATGTATGTGTGTGGGTTCAACCCATCAGAAAAACTGTGAGCACTACAAGAAAGATATCACAAATGTCCTCAGAAACTGAAGTTATTCTTAAAGATCTGAAACTCAAAACCATTTGGGATTTATTTAAAATATAGAACTAATAAAATATATTTGAACAAAATGGATAATAGATATTAACGAAGCCGCAAGAGAGATTCCAGTGCATCACCCTAGTATAAAAACAGTCGCAGAGCAAAGTTCTATTTAGAAGCACCCTCACCTTAAGACTTTCGGAATCGAATTTTTCCAATATAATCAAAAGAACATATCAACAATGCAGTACAATTTTATTAATATAAATTATTTCATTATCACTATAATTACTTTAAACTGAATTTTATTTCTTACCATCATTAAATTCAATTAATCATAAATAATACATTCTGATACATAAATAATATACATACATATAATATTTAAATAATACGAATAATAATCAATCCTTGTGCGCTTAACATATCATGCCACTAACATTTATTCATAGATGTGGACAATAAAAAAATCACAGTCTGAAAGATCCGTCCTTTGGTCATTTCTTACTACTGAAATAATTATTGTAATTCAGGTATTTAAAATATTATGAAAAAAACACATCAAGGTAAAAAACTTCTTTTAAATATGCAAACAATAAAAATATCAATTTTATTAATCTTTAATTTTTTACATTTAAAATTTGAGAATTATTTTATTTAGAATCAAAAGTGAAATGTTTTTACAGAGTAGGTATTTGACCAAATCATTATTCTTTATATCCCCAATCTCGATGTTAAAAAAAACACAGCTTCGAAATTCAACTCATTTTGAATTTCCGTTTATTACTATTATATACACGGCATTCGAACGGAAAAAGGTTCTTTTACTCCTCATCCGAGTACTTGAAAAATCGCAAACATCCGCTGGTAATATATATGCATAAATTTGCAGAATTTTTTTAGATCTATTAAAACAAATCATGTTAAATAAACAAATAATTAATGAAACAAAAAGCAATGTAAAATAATGAAAAGCAGTGCAACTTGACTAATTCGAATTTAATTTAGAAAATCTTTGTGTAAAAGTGAATACAGCATGAGAAAGCGGCAATTTCAAATAAAAAAGGCTAAAAAAATCTATTTTTAAAATTTACCACCTTTAATAAAGAATACATAACGAATAAATAAACAGTGTGAAATTTTAATTAACAAAGTAATAATATTTATTGATTTTTTTAAAAATAATGTTAATAAACTTACTTAAAGCTTAAATTTAAAATAATTCAAAAAGTGAGAAATATTTAATTGCTGTTTTGATTGGATTCTAGAGTCAATAAAGAACCTTAAAAAGTTATTTATTCGCTATCATGAGCATACAAAGTAAGGACGAAAGCAATTTAGAAATATAAAAGAATTTAAAATTTTCATTCTTGACATTTAAGTAAGCAAAAATTCGAAATACAGATTATATTTAGGCATTATGCGTATAGAAATTTTAAGAATAGAGAAAAAATCGAATTACTTACGAATTCGGATAAAAAAATGTTTGAATTAACCAAGTTCCACAATAATAATAATGATTTAATTCCCCTATAGTAAAGCAGGTTTGGTGTATAAAAGTCGCACTGTACTTTATCAGCTACACTCCGCTTTCTGGATTGAGATTTCTTTATGTTGCCTTTAACTTTACTACTATTCAGGATAAGGTCCATTCGAGTTTCCCGCCCAATAAGAAGTTAGGGGGTTTTGTGATGTAAAAACAACTGCATTCCCCCGATCATAAATCTGTCAGTCTACTTCCACCCCTTTTTTCTCACGAATGGTGCAATCCGAAGACACCATGAAATTACAGGATTCTGAAACTGTCCTGCTCGCAAAAGCTTCCAGGATTGGAAAAGAGATTATTTTGTGTATTTGTTTCCTTATCTGGTATATTTCAATGTTTCTGGGCATAATTATCAAGATTTTGGAAGAAAAATGCTGACATTTTACGTAAGAGAAAGAACGCCCCCCAAAATGTGAGCTAGATATATTTTTCTAGCATTAAACACACCGACGCACAAAAAATAAATAAATAAAGATGTTACAGAAAGATTAAAAATATATGAGTTTTTTTTTTAAATCAAAAGTGAACATATCCATTTTACAAAGTTGGTTTTAGAAGTGGATATTTTTAGCTTTGCTAGAGAATTAAGAACTTTGGGTAATTTTACAAAGGGGAAAAAATAAGTTATGAGACAAAATTGAATGATACTGCACCCTCGTACAGTTGGGTACTCAGATGAGAAAATTGTAACAAAACGTTTTTTAGAAAAAAGCGTATATGTTTACTTTTGTCAGAAAGCTGCTCATATGTATTTCTTCAAAAATATTTAACCTTTCATTTTTAAAGAAGCTTTTTTTATGACCATTTTTTCTTTTGAAATCTAGGGAATGCGCATTTTTAATAGAAAAAGGAATATAAAAAGTTCCCAAATGTTGTTGTTTTATTTTTAAGCAATAGTTTGTTGCTGAGGTCAGCGGCATATGATTGTGACATTTCTTAAAATTCCTGAAACAGTTTAGCATTTGAATAATGTAATTATTATTAGCAGCCAACAAATTTGCGTATTTTAAGAGGCTAAATTTTACACTCTCAGGATTGAAGATGTTTCAATGCAATCACTGAATGTTACTGCTAGTCAAGTTTCTTTCTGTATAAAAAAAAATCGATATTAGAAAAAAAAATTATAGTAAAGTTGGAGAGAAAAGAAATCCATTCATTCATATAAGCTTAGCAAGGAAAGGTTAAAATATACACACCGAGTTAATATTTGTCTCCTGTTGTATAATAAATCGCATCATTATGGCTTGTATATCAAATTAACAGAATTTTTTTATAAATATATGATGAAAGCTAACATGCTAAATGAATGCTATTAAAAAATTGTTAGCATCTCTCAAAGTTTCTTAAATCAATATTATAAAAAATTTAAATAATTATTTATTCCTTTTTTATGTCGTGGAAAA
>BGPR01007326.1:61947-72106 GCA_013235015.1 Araneus ventricosus | reverse complement strand
GGAAAAAGACATGCATCGCGGGCTAATCACCGCCATCATCATATGCAAGACACCGCCCTCCGGAAAACTGCTTTATTTTAAAAAAGTCCGCACACAACCAAAGCTTCCTTTATCTGAGTGTGGTAGGTGATGAAAAATTTTATCAATCATATAATTTTAAAATACTATTTTAACAAATTCTTAAAATATAATAAATTTAGGATTCTGACTGGAAGTCTGTCGGGTCTGTTGGAAAATTTGGCCCCCAGTTTGGTAGTTTCCAATGTCGTCCGTTTTTTTTTGTTATTTGCGAAATACAAGACATTCAAATAATTAATCGCCTTTGTTAATTGTCTCATGATGTAAAATATTAATCAAAAAACACTTTGCACTAAAGGATGTTAAACATTCGTTTATAAAAATGTATATCTATTCCGAAAAAAAGATTATTGCACATGTATATGAAAAATATAACAATAAGTTAGTAATGTAGAGCGTTAACTTACTATTTCGCTGATGTCTCATTCACTATTAGTTATTTATTTAAGAAATTTGTTTACGAAAATATTAGTGAATAGTTTCCAAGTTTTTAAAATAACTGCAGTAATTGGAGTGTAATTTTGACTTCTTACAGATTGCAAGTAAAAATTGATTATGTCAGCTACTTTATGTTTGTATTTAAATCATAAATCACTATTGACATTTTTTAATTTCTAATTTGCACAAATGCCCATGCTGCATCTTCATTTTAAAGGTATTTTTGATTATGCGAAGGCAAGAAATGATAAATAAGCCGTTTTATTTTTTTTATCTAAATTATTAAAGTGGACTTGTTGAAACTATATAGTGAAAGAAACTGCAATGGCTCTATTGAAAAATATCTTTGGATGATACCTGCTATTTTTTATTAATATTTTTAACTGTGTTACTTTTTAATGGTTCTACATAGGCAACAGTAAGTTATTCTTTATGCTTAGAGATCAAACTGGAGCTTAAAAATAATTATGTAATTGATGATAAGATATGCAGGTGACCACTCTAATAGTGGCCGTGAATAGTTAATTTCTAACACGTTAGAGATAGTAAGCATATACTCCAATTGGAAAATATTCTAAATGACGTAAAGAATTATATTTAGGTTGCTTTTGAGTCATTGAAATATAATCCTGAAAAAATCAGAAAGTCTAAATATTTATATAGGCCTCTCCACTCATCACATATTTGTCCTATTTATATTTTTGGCGCATTGACATTTTAAATAAAAGTTCCATTCCTTCTGAGATTGTGTTGAATTGAGCCGCGAAGCTTTTGAATTTCATTATTTTAAGCCAATTAGCGATCTTTCGAGGCGGTTGAAATGACAGATCTAAAATAATCTGAAATGGTGATATTCAAAGCTTCAAGGACTTGGGCAATTTTAGTTGAGAAGAAAGATTTTTTGCGGGTTTAAAAATGTTAGTGTGTCTGGATTACTTCACTAAATATGGTAATATGTTCAAAGTATTGTATGAAAGTTAGATATCGTAGCTTCTTCAGCAGTATATTTATACATAAACATGTTTACCTAGCAATATTAAATAGAAGTCGTATGGTAAACATGATCCAGACATAAACTGATAACTGAATTTAGGGACCATCCAATAGCATGACCTACTAAAACGTATTTGGCTCTATGGAATTCACCTGCTCCGAAACGACGTCTAGAAAGTGGGGAGTCCGGAAAACGACAAATCATCAAAGTGGCAACAGTTCTACGGTCAAGTAAGAATATGGACACATCAAAATGAGTTACACGGTAGTCTAATGGGTGGTCACTTCGAGTAATGAAGACTATTCACAAAGTTTGGAGAAAGTTCTTCTGAACAGGTAAAAGAGGACGTCCAGAAATGGTGCATATCTCCAAGATGCCTGTAATGCTCGCAGGTGCCAGCTATCGCGGAAATTTAAAACTATATAAATGTAGGAGCACCATTTGAAAGAATAGCATTTGACATCCAGGGCTATGTCTTCCCACGGACAGCAGATGGCAACAGGAATATTTTAGCCAATATGGATTTTCTTCACGATGTGGCCTTGAAGCCTGGCTCCGCTTTCCGATCAAGAAGCTACGACTGCTGCAGAATTGACTTCCAAATTTGGAACACTACTTGTCTTGATTCTGATCAAGAGAGAAATTTTATCTCCAAGGTCTGTGTGCTGACTTGCCAACTCCCTTCAACCGACAAAATACAAAACAAACCCTCTTCACCACAATCAGACTGCATGGAAGAGAGGATCAATGAATGATTCTGGATGCTTTAATCTTCGTCTCAAAGAACCAGCAAGACTGTTATACGAAACTTACCTTTGTTCTCGTCAGCTTATCAAAGTGCTGTCCATGAGACTACTGTATTTAATTCAACTATGATGCTCTCTGCAGTGAAATTCGTCTTCCCTGTGACCTCCTATTCGGGTGTCCTCCAGATACGCCGCTGACTTCACCACGGTCTTAAGGCACAGTTAGAAATTGTCTATAAAAAAGCCTTGAGGCTCTGACTGCATAGCAATGAAGAAGATGAAGACCAAGCAATGACACGAGAGCTACAGGACATGTGAATTTCAAGAAGGTGACAAGGTGTGGTTCCTAAAACCTGATTCCATGCAAGGGCTAGTTCCAAAGCGTAAATCATTTTGGGAAGGCTCTGTAAAGTCCTGAAAAGACTGAATGACGCCGGTTCGACTGGAAAAAATTCATCAAATCTCTATGCCTAGAGTTGTCATTATGATCGGCTAGCCCTCATATTATGCAATAAGTCCTAAGGAAATGAGTAACAAAACCAGGATTTTTTTCTCGTGAGAACTGCGTATGACATGCCTGTTTGAATTGTAAATATTTCTCCTTGATTGTTGTATTATTCTTTTGAACGCACATTTTTTTTATCCTAATGGTAATGTTCTTTTTGTATTATTTTTTTATGTTATAATTTTAATTATGATGTTAAATTTTTTCCGCTCCGGGACGTACAGCCCTTGAGGAGAGGGCAATGTTACAAATTTTGTAAATTTAACGACTCGGCGATATATTTGTAACAAAGTTCGAGGCATATGTGGCGACATTGTAACGAAATTTATCCTTTTCTAGAAAATTGGCAGTCTCCTGATAGTTTATAAAGCCTCGCTGCACCAAGTGAGGTTCATTAATGTTTTCTTTGATATTGAGCGTAACTCGCGATCGTTAACGTGACGTATTGGAATTCTGAGCAGAATCTAAGTCATTTTAGGGTGTATTTTTTGTTAGTTTTACTGACTTGTGAATGTTGAATTCTGTAGTAGCCCAATTGAGAATGGATTAGTTGTCATTTACGACTGAAATATTTGCTGTATAATGGTATTAATAAATTTGTTTCTTGTGGTCTTGTTCAATCCACTAAGTATGAACCTCGTCTGATCTGTAAAAGAATATACATTTTAAGTTCAAAATATTTTTTCTAATTGGGTAAGTATTTCTGAGGTTAAAATTTTATATAAGACCCGAAGTAAAGTGGAATCCTGTCATATCTTTGAAGCATGGTGCTAGTTGATCGCAATTTTATCATACAACTTGTCGGTAATGTGTGATCCTTGACTTTCTATATTCGAGAGAAAGATATATTTGCATGTCTTTCAAATCTTTATGAAAGAAATATGTCAATTACATTTGTGATGAGAAACAATATTCAATGGAAAAAAATTCATTTATTTCTTTTGTTATTTCGAAATAGAAACAGATTCTTGCTACATTATAAAAAAGAGAAGAGTTGTAATGCACTTTGATATTTTTTCCAAATGAATTTAACACTACACACGAAAATTATGCCCATTTGCATCACTAATAGTTTTCCTTATTTTAAATTAGTCCTGTTTAATTTTGCAATAAATTAAAGAAATAACTTTTCTTGTTTTACTTTAAAATAGTGTAAAACCATTTTTTTTAATTCATTCAGAGAAGCACTTGTTTGGTGCGAATTAAATTTAATTAGAATACAAATCTCTCTCTCAAAATAAAGTTTTATAGTTATTTCCTCATATCCTTTGCACTCATTTACATCGATACACATAAATGTAGTTGTGCAACATTCAGTGAGTTATCGGCACAAATGCTTTCTGAATATTAATGGTATTCAACTGGATTTCTGATATCAGCTGTCCTTTATATCTGGCTTCAAAATTATGAAAGCAAAATTATACAATGTTTCCCACATGCGCAGTTAAGAATTATTTACTACAGATACTTATATTTCCTCGAATGCTGAAATTATTGAGTTTGAATTTTAATATACTGCTTTGATGCCATTTTGTTACATATTCTTTTATTTTCGTATAATGTGGTTGAAAACTTTGTATGTTATAAGCAAAGAAAGTGCGGTAAAATTTTATATTTTTTAAGAAAACCTTTATTTCTAAGTAAATATTGCGCACAGTAGACAAAATCATTGATGAAAGTTGCAAATCATTATCAGCTTCCTGTGAAACGGGGTGAGCCAAAATCATTCCTTCATTATCATTTTCTGGTTGGTTCCAAAATGCCTTCCTGGCCGCATTTTCATTGTGAAATGGAGTTCCAACTATTTTAAATCCCTCGATTCTCCACAAATGCAACCATTGTCTCCATATTAACTCCAACATTTTCTCGTCTTACATGTTATGCTTGACTTTTGTCCACAAGTGTATATGTACTATAAAGAAAAAGACTTTTTATAGTTTTTAGCTGAAAAAGTTTGTAATTTAATATGCGATATCAAAGTAAATGTAGAAGGTAACAAAGTCATCCGACATTAGTTTCAGTTACTTTGAAAATTCAGCAAAATTCAAATTTAAGTTTGAGAGCGCTTTTAAATGACTATTAACAAAACTAATAAGTCATAAAAATGTCCATACTTGTGAACAAGCGTTTTATTCAAATTTCATGGCGCCCAAAAGACGAAAAGCTCGAAGATAATAATAATTCAATAATTTGAAATTAATTTTTTTAACAAACTCTATTAGAATATACAGCATTTCATAGAAAGATTATTTTCTTTTCTTCAACAGAAAACTAATTTCTGAAAAGGAATTAATTTGTAAATGTATTGAACTAAAGATGTAACAAATTTTTGACGTGGAACGTCTTTCCGCTCGTTACAGTGATAGTCGGTCGAACTTTCTTGTGTGACAAAATACTGTCATATTTGAATCGCAAATAACTACGAGACTAATAATGCGAAAAGAATGGTTGACCCCACAACGGATATATCTCTAAGAGTTTGCCTCATAGTATTTGTTTTGCCTGTGACGTCATCGTACTAGTGTAGACGCATGCGCGTGATTGTTATGAATTAATTTCATGTACGGTTATAAATAAATGTAGCGTGTAAACGCGTTTAGCTAGGAGGTTTATTCTGGTGTTATTTCAAAGAGCTTGAGGAGTATTACTAGGACCCAAAGTGAGACAAAATATTTATCCGAATATAAGTAAAAATCGATACTAAATTGAAAATTTCAAACTCAATATGTTTTTTTATTATAACATGCAGAATTTTCCTTTGAATTGTACGAAACTTACAGAATAATTGTCAATACATAAAAGAAACATTGAATTAAACTATGAATTCAAAAATTTGAATATTACGGGATATATGAACATTTGTAGTAAATGATGTTTTACTGCGCATACCCGAAATGTAGTTCTATACACAGTCAACAGATGGCGCCATCAAAAGCTACTCTAAATAAAAGGAATCGTCACAGGCATCATACCGAATTGCGCGAGCATGGAGTACCAGTGAGGCGCATGAGTGTGATTGTTATGAATTAGCTTTATATAAGACGTACGTAGCGTGGAAACGCCATTAGCTGAGAGGATAATTTTAAAGAGGTTGGGGAGTATTACTAGAACCCAAAATGAGACAATAAAATTATTTATAAGAATATAAGTAAAAATCGGTATGAAATTGAAAATTACAAATTCGTAACGTATGTCGTCTTATATTCCTCATAAGTATGCTCGGAATTATAGAAAACGCAAGTCAGAGGAAAGCTCACGTGTTAAGGGTTCCAAGAAGCTTAAAAAGTCCAGTGCCGAGCGAATGAGAGAGCTACGGCAGAGCCTAAAACGAAATGATAAAAAAAGAATGGCGCAGTTCGGGTCCGCGCCGTAGTTTTTTGTGAAAAAGTCCGAATAAAATCATAAAACAAGTATTTCGTATTAATATTAATTTAATTATCCATCTCTTTCATATACTATTTACAGAGAGTAGTATAATGGTTACAGAATACAAAAATCAAAATTTTATCGCATTCTTATTTTTTTCCACACGATAAGCCATTAACATTCATATAATCATGCAAAAATTATTATTGTTGACTCTTTTCCCGAGAAATGCTTCGAACTATTATTTGAAGAATTTTTTTGAGTTTAAAATTTATAAGTTCACAAAATAAACTATTCAAACAGTTTTTTTTAAATATATGGTTGGATTCTTTTAAAAATATTTTTTATACTGAATGATTAGAGAAGGTCAATTTAAAGAATATATTTTGGAATGAATTATTTCATTTAAAAAATCAGATTTTTCGTGTTAATGATTTAATAAAATCTGTTTACGAATCTTTCTATCGGAAATTATTTTAATAAACACTAAAGAATTGTAGACAATTGATCAGGATCAAAAGATTCAGAAAGAAAAACTGAACAACATGGACTTAAAACAGGCTGAAGTCACAGAACTCGTCTATGTAGTTTAGGTGATTTGAACATGAAATAATTTTCTACACTATTTAAAAAGAGCTGATTTCATTTCAGCATGTATTTAATAAGTGTCAATGCATTTGTTTAAGATTTTTATCGAGTAGAAAAAAACGATAAGTTTAACAGCAGAGCATTAAAGAAAAATAATGCTATACACCGTCATTCGTTGTGTTTTTTATTTTACAGAAAGTCTGTGCTGATGGAAACAAGAAAGGCACGTGTACTAGAATCAGAAAGCTTATAGTAAGATCTCTCTCTCTCTCTCTATATATATATATATAAATTTACTTTCAATATTTATTCAATAGTATAGATATTGATGATGTGGTTAAAATATTATTACAAATTCATGAGGTTTAAATAATGTGATAGAAATTAAAAAATTTAAAACACTAATAGATCCGGTTTTAAAAGAAAACTATATTAACTTTAACAACAAATTATACCATCAGATTAGAGGTCTACCACAAGATTGATCTCCCAGTAATGGCTTAGCTGACATTTACCTCCTCTATCATGAAAAAGGAACAATTAACAATATTTCTTATATTATGTATAGGTTCATTAAATATTTAATAATTTTTGTAAAAGATATCTGCTTCAAATCTCAAAATACTTTCTGTCCAGATAATTTGAAACTATTGAGAAATAATAACACCACTTTATTTGCAGATTTTTTTGATATGGAAATTAAAATTGTAAATAATAAATTAAGTTCAAATATCTTTGAGAAAAAAGAAATGCTTTTGAGTTTAAAATAAATAGATTACCATATTGGGATAGTAATTTAAGACGTTCAGTATACGAAAAACATTATATTAAATTTTATTCACAGAAACAACATGTTGAGTCTCTGAATTTACTAATAAGCAACTTCAAAATAAAATATTTATTAAATGTGCTTTAGGAAATAGGTTTCCTAAGAAATTCTTATATGCTTATATTAATAAAAAATAACTTAGATCATTAAATTGGCATTCTCAGATATTTCTGGGTTATTTATCTAATTATAATATCTTGTATTTCAGATTGATTTTATTCTATATTGCAATGATCTTATATTTATTTTTTATGTTATAAATGGCGCCACTTTTACAAATATATGATACTTAATCTTAATAATGTATTATTGACTTTTAATTATATTTATAATGTAAAATGGAATGTCTATATATTTATAATATGTTAATTTCAATTTTTAAAAATATTTCTTTTAGTGTAATTACTTCTAGTTTTTGTCTCTTAAATTTAAAATGTTAATTTTCCAATTTACTGCTGAATTGATTAGAGATGCGTTTGTTTCTCAGTTAGATTTGAAATGGTATGGCGTGATTTTCAGGGACTATAAAAAATGATAGGTTGGTGTGGAATCATTAAAAGTTTGCAACACGTAAACTTTCCAAATGTTGAATGTTAAGATTTATTTTACTAAACGTTTTATAGTTATGTTTTCTGATTTTCATGTTAGGATTAGGCTATATTCTGAAAGGTAATTATCCTTCTATTTTCTCATCTTGAAATAATTTGGGACATTTTCTCTCATCTATTATTGAGGCTTACTGGAGGGAAATACCGTAATCCAATGGGTAACAGGATATGGCAGACCCCAATCCTCCAGTACATTATAATTGTTGGATAGATATAAAGATCATACATATATAGCTAAAAGTAAATAAAGAAGGTAATAAAAACAATCCTAGAGTAATTTGAGATTAAAAAAAAAGCAAAAAAAAAACAAAACAAAGAATCCATTCTAGTTCACTTTTCACAAGGAACACATTCTAGTTGATATTTTAATTTTATTGTATGCTAATTAAAAATATATTTTCTTGTTCTAGTTTTAAATTTTGCTTACTTTTTTTAAAAAAACTTTTATTTAATTTTTTAAATTTGCTATATTTTTCTTGTTCATTGTTTGCATGCCCCATAATTGTTGGATATCCATTTTGTATTGTCTTTTCAAATCTTTTTTATTTTATTTTAATTTAAATATAATATATTATAATAAATAGTTCATTAATTTTGTTTCTTGATAGGGTGCCGTTATTTCTTCTAGATTCTATTTATTTCTTAGGGATTTGCAATGATTAATGACTCATTTTCTATTTGTGTATTGTTGATTTTAATTTTCTTATAATTCTAATAAGGTGAGAGAATTTTTGAATTTTTTTATTTTTGAATTCAGATAGGGTAGCTTTATTTCCTTTTAATTTTATGGATATAGCAATTTTTTTGTTTATATATATACCATGTGTTTTATATATATACAGCAAAAATAGGACATAAATGGAGATAACAGGAAATAATACAGAAGAGTAACCGCTTAAAGCACATTGACGTTACGTCAGGGGATGAAAAAAATGTGAACCGCACAAATATCCGGCATTTTCTTAAAATCAGTGATAGCGATTAAAGCCTAAGACAATGAATCTGATCACAAATGTCAGAACATATCACGAATCAAATATTGTGGTTTCAATGCCAGAATCTTTGTGTAGTTCATATTGATTTCAGCCACTGACGAAACGTCAATGTGCTTTAATCGCGATTACTCTTCTGTATTATTTCTCGCAATCTCTATTTATATCTTATTTTTGCTATTTTTACCACGACGCTCCTGGAATTGCAGCTTTGGGAGCATTCGTTGCGTATATACTATATTTTCTTCACTTTTATATATACACTATTTTTGTTTTGTTTCGTTTGAAAATCCCGTTTTTTCTTCTTTACTAGGATGTACTTTATATGATAATTTTTTTATTGATATATGAAAGTTTTTGATATTTATTGATATATGTATATATATATATATATATTAATTTAAACCAAAATATAACTTGCTATATATGAACATGCAAAAACAAAGTAAACAAGACATATCAAAATGCAATTTATAAACTTAAAATTCATTAATTAAACAAAATAACCAAATCTAAAATAAAATCTAAAAAATTTAAAATACTATAGATACTAAAGCAAAAGTGTTAACATGTAAATGAACTCTGTTGCTATCCAAACTAATGTAAAAAAAGCAATCCAAGTATATGGAGTTTTCAAGAATTAAATTAGTTGCTTGGCTGTGGACAAACTTAGCCAGTTTAAATCAATTTTGCTGCAAAAACCATCCCTGTTACTAAAGTTGTTGAAAAAACAGACAAGGTAATTTACCCTAAAATGAGAGAATTTAGATGACAAATAATAAACTAACACTAACATCATGGAAAGTACTAAAATTAAATCTATGAAATGCAAGAATATATTGCACTAAAACCAATAAATTCATCATTCAATAAAATATCCAAATTTACTTACTAATAATTATACAATCAGTGTTTTTACCCATACTTTACTTGTATTCCACATTTTAATATAAACCGCCACTTAGTTTGACTTCATAGATTGCCAAAACTAGATTTCTAACTTTGATTCACAATT
>BGPR01007326.1:21793-61937 GCA_013235015.1 Araneus ventricosus | reverse complement strand
GCTTCCGCCGTCACGGCTCACTAGTTTCACGGAATGAATCTCTGGATCGAAAATCAACATCGATTTTACATGCATGATAAGGGTGAAAATGATTCTCTTTAATTTTTTTCCGGAATGAGTACGGATTATCCGCGCACGGATAATCTAGAGTATACTCTATGTTCATGTCGCCGAAAGCTGTCGATGTGGATTTCGAGCGGGAATATAAGGTGAAGCCTTTTATAGATAAACTCAATGATATGTAACTCATTGAGTAAGCAAGATGTTTTAAAAGAGTTACCGATAAAAAATTTGCTAATGCTCAGGATAAGAATCATTTTTCGAATCTCAAGGCAGGCATGCTAATTTTATATAACGAGGCAGTTTCTCTCCTTTTTCCTAAAAGAAATTTGGAATCCGAACCTCCTGAAACAATGAAGAACCTATTTATCGAATCAAGACACGAGTTCGCTGCTTTCTGGAAGGACATTTACGATAAAGTTGACGATGTTTCTAGGCTGATTCGTCCAACATTCAATACCATCCAGATTGATCAACTTCAACCAGGCACAACGTCTAGTTTTCAGCAGGAAATAATCAATGCTGAAAATGAAAACCAGTGTTTCGACGTATGTTTCTGTGGCGTAGACTCCCTCAGCTATACACGAAGGTAATTTCAAAGTTGTAGATCATTCTTTTAATGATAAAAAATCAATTCGAAAGTTGTAATCAATGTTGCTAAAAAATTCTGACCTAAAATAGTTACTAAAATGCAGAGGAGGAAGGATGTTTTCTTATCTACTCGTAGATAAAATCCGGAAACTAGAGTGAATGATGTTATCGACTTTTTTAGTCTCTTAGGATTGAAATTTCCCCAGTACCATAGGCATAAAACCAAGTCTCAAACGTATGCGTCTTTTCACATCGAGGTTCTTGAAGATGACCAAAAACAGTTATTAGATGCTTCGGTATGGCCTGAGGGATGTCTTATCTCTGAGTTTTTTGGCAAACTCAGAAATGACCAGATGTCTCCTGAATCTGACATCAACCATCTTCCTAACTTAAATTCTTCAACGCACACAGTCTCGAAACGACTTTCATTATTTTATCAGAACGTATTTTCTCCCTGTAAATTGGACCTTCCTGGTTTGGATCTGGAGGCTGTATGGATTTCAATCAAATTAAATCACAAGGAAAAAATACTTTTATGTGTTGTTTACTTTCCGCCTTCCTTTAATGCCGGCACGTATGTTAAATTTTTTTATTGTTTTGAAGGATTTGGATTTTTTGATAAAATTTCATCTCTGGTGATTTAATTTATCTTTGAGGAGTTTGGTGATTTTAAAAGAATTATCTAATTTTATGAATCTTTATAATTTAGGACAATTTATAAAAACTTTTAATTGTAATAATAAATTTCTTGATCCTATTTTAACTTATATTGATTTTAGTGCTATTCTTGTGCTGCACAGTGAGAGACCTTTGCTTCCCAAAGACAAACATATCCCTGCTCTGTTAGTTTCCATTTGTATTGTTCCTGTCCACCTCAATAAGAGAAATGTTAATATCTATAGATATGATTTTAAAAGGCCAGATTTTTTAACTATTTGGTGCACCAGTCCAAAATCAAAACGTAAAATAATGGAGGGATTATTCGCCACATTTGGCAAATAATCTCTCAGAAGAAATCCCAACTTGGCCTAGTACCACCTTTTTAAGTCTTGTCACATTGAGCATGCTGAGACAAATTATTTCTCCTTCTTCCAGAACGCCTTTCTACATTTGTTTCATTTTGGAATTCGTCTGCTTTCATTAACCCTCTGAGCGACTAATAGGTCAGAGTAAGTCGTCTGAAAAATATCTCTTGCTTGGCAATGGATTCCTTTAAGAAATATACTCCGTCCTACAAGAGGTGTTTGAAAAAGAAACGCCTGAATTTTCTCGCCTCTCATTGCTATCTGCGGGAGGTCTAATTATCCCAGCGGGGAGAGTCTTCCCCCGTTCTTTATCGCTAGCAGATCCCATTCCCAGAGCCGGCCGGAGGCAAATGTGAAAGGTGCGACCGCACAAGGCCCCGCGCCGCTGACTGATTTTGGAAAATGAAAATGATTTCTGTTTTTTAAAATCCAAGCAGTGGCGAATCCGGGGCGGGGGCTATCGGGCTGCAGCCCCCTCAGAGCTGGCAGAATTCTTGATTTTATTTTAAATCACTGCAACCTTTTGTTCTTAACTTCCCTTTTTTTTAAAAAAAATTACAATGTGATAACATTGATTTCTGGCTTGACAGGCTCGAAAATTGTCCTACTTTTCTAGTCATTGCACTTGTAATTGTAGCGTTGACGCAGTTCGAAAACGTTTTTTGGCTATTTTTTCATTGTAGTTTTTTATTAAATTATCGAAAGTAATGTAGTTTTCTTTATGATTTTTACTGTCAAAGAAAAAAGAAAAGTCTGTAAGGTTAAAGTGTTTTGGTTTACATTAGCCATGAGGTTTGATATTCGTGACGACGATACAAATTTTTTATGACCTCAGCCACCCCCCCAGACCCGAATCCTGGATTCACCACTGAATCCAAGAATAAATACATTTGAATGTAATTATAAAATTTGTGCACTTTTTACATCTACCAATCTAAGGCAAGGTTGGGTTCTTTAAAGTCGTGCAAGATTAGAATATCTTACAAGCTGCACATAAACTGTTACAAACTGAGAAACATTATTGACAGAGAATATAAAAAATAACTAAAAACGAAACACAACGTTTAACATGTGTTTGTGTATGAATAGTGGCTATAATTTTATAAAGTGGCTATTTTTTATATTTAGATAAAAAGGAAACAATAAATTTTGTTAAGAAAGCTAAGCATTTCACAATTTTGTTAGATTGCACTCCAGGCTTGAGCCATCAAAAACAATTGTTTGTTAGTTTAAAATGTAGATGACTCTGAAAGCACATATACAAGCCGGGCCGGTTTAAGTCCTAAACAGGCCTATAGGCAATACAAGTTTCAATTTCTTTCTTACTAAGATTGAAAACCAAATATTTGTCATTGTTTTTCATACAAGCAAATATTAAGACTGACTGAAATTAAAAAGAAGTATATTTAATTTGCCGATCACTTTCAGGAGAGTGGTTTGAATATCTCAGAAATAAAAAAAACTCAAATTTAAAGTAATTTTTTTAATAAGTGGTGGAAAAATTGCAAAACTTTTTTACACAGTCTAAATAATCTAATACTAAGGATATTTTGGAGCCAGAAAAACGGTAAAACAAACTGGATCACACTGATCTTCTCGCTAAATTAAAAACATGAGAAAAAAAACCCTGATTTCAATTTAAATAAATTCCAGTATACGGCTCTTGTAAATTAAATGAAAACACTAAATTAAATTACCTTGAAAATAATGCATAAAAATATCATAAGGAATTGGAAGCCTCAAAAGATATTGGGTCCCTAGGCAGTTACCTACTTTACTTATTCGATAATCCGGGCCTGTTTGCAAAAACAATTTGTGTTGAAACGGCAAAAGATTTGACAGGAAAATGTTGTTGACGAAAAATATCCTGAAATATCATTTTGAAAAATATCGTGAATCGGAATTCATATTATCTACTTTTAACAACTGCAAAGAAAATAGTTGAGTAGTTAGTTGAAGGCGACACCTGAATTTAAGAATTAAAGAACTGGATGGGAAAAAAAGCAATTTTTCTTTGAAGCAACCGATCAGTCTATTTCACCTGTCAATTATCTATTTTCTAGTCATAATGAATAGCGCCATTTTTTTCTTTTCAGAAAAGATCAAAATTTATCATGAGCCAAAAGTGTCATTTGGATTTTTATCTAATTAGGATAATATTCACAAACTGTCTGAAGACGATCTTCTTAAATGTTGCAAAGACTTAAATGCAACTTTGTATTGCGATATTGATTTATTGAATGAAATCGAAATTTGTCATCGAGTTTTACCATTCAGGGACTCAGTAATACAATATTTATTTTAAAATTATTTATTTAAATTGTATCCAAATTTTGTGACTGTTCCGAAAAATACATTAACATTACCAATTACAAATGTTTCTGCAGAAATATCTTCCTCATGATTAAAAATAATAAAAAAAAATACTCGAGTTCTAGAATTTGTTAAGAACGATTCAATTTCTTAGCCATGATATCAGTCAAATCCGAATGATCTATAAAATTAAATTGTCATTATATTATCAACGAATTTGCTATAATGAATGTAAGAAAATGAAAAGAATGGCATATTATTTGTTACCTTATTCTTGCAAGTCGCAGTGCAAATTTTATTTTATGAGTGTTGAAGCAATTATTTTTTTTATTTGAATTGGGAACAGTTCTAAATGTGATTGAAATGTTAACTTTTTAAAAATATTTTAGTTATGTGTCATTTTCATGTATTCCTTAATATACCAATTTGTGCAATGTAATAAATAACAAAATGCAATAAATTATTTATTCTGAATAAGAAATTATATCTGGGTTTCTAGTTCTATTTCTAAAAGGTAGGACTAGAAACCCAGTCAAAACTTATTACATTTTTTCTACATGGTCTTTTCTTTGCAAAATTGGCAAAATAAAAAAATAATAGAAATCTGTTACTTATTTCAAATTATTCATGCGATTTCAGGTATAAACACCTTCTCAAGGTGTTATGCGGAATGTTTGCTAAAATTGCTAAGATAATCAATTTAGAGGTTCATTCAGAGGCATCTCTTTACAAGCATTTTTTTTTGTTTATGAAAAGAAAAGCTTATAAGCATTTCTACGCCATAATAAGAATCTGAGAAAGATTTTCTTCCACAAGTTTTGAAAAGCTGCATTGAAACTTCTCTACCTTGTCATTCGTTTTAACGATAAGTAATTCAATTGTTGCCGCAAACGTACCACCTGCGAGCAAGTCTATTGTAAATCTTTTCACCACGAATCTGTCACTGTCAACCAAGTCATCAAGGGAGGGGAAAGCAGACGCGAGAAAACACGTCTATGCCGCTTACGACTGCAAAATTCAAACCAAGAAAAAGCCGGTTGTTCCCATCTTCAAGGCGGCCGAAAGAGAAGAAATAACACGGTTCTGCGGAAATCGGAGTAGATTTGCGTAACGTAGAAAACCGTTTGCGGCTCTCAGAGGGTTAATTATATAGTATTTAACAACACGGTTAAGATACATTATTAACTCGTTGAAAGGAAGGCTGGTAATCATCGCTCTCTTTTGTATACGTTTGGAAAATGAAATCTCGTTCTCCATCTCTTACTACAGATGTTGCCAAATCCTATAATAAATAATGCGTTTCTAGGGAGCCTCTCAAACGATATGTTTATATAGATTTCTTAAGACCTAAATTTTATGAATAAATTTAACAGTTGAAGAATCTTTTACGCAATCGCTCATTTTCATTTGTCTTTGACGATGATCTTGTTCAACGGTATTATGTGTTAATTGCATCATATTTTAATTTCCTATCATCTAAATTTAATCTACATCTTTGTTTTTTATAACAAATTTGTTTTATTTTAATCAATTAGAAAAATAAACAAAATCTTAAAATAACACTTTTCGTTATAACTGAATATTATTCAAAATATATTTGTCCATCTTATTAAATACGGGTATATGAACTTGAAATTAGGTTTCACCACACATATTCTGTTATTATAAGGAGTAAAAGTATTTTTTGACGTGCTGCAAGATATGAAAGATCTGTTTCAAAGTATAAAGAACAGATGTACTTTTACCAACAGTTTTTAAGAAAAAATCATTTCACTCCTTACTTTTCTTCTGAATAATTACAATCATTGATAAAATCCTAACATTATTTAGAAATAAATTCCTCAAAAATGTGTTTAAAAATCTTCTAACTAACTGTAGGAATTTAGTAATGCAGTTCATTATTTTTACACCACACATTTGTTTCGTTTCTATATTTATTAAACTAAACCTTTTAAATAGTTAATGTTTCCTTTTTTTCTTTCAGAACTGTCATTTTGGTCATTTGGATCAATTGAACCAAGAAGGTAAATGCCAAATAGATGCTTGAATTTCTGAAATACATTCAGCTCAGGAGGAAAAATATTCTCAACTTTTTCATGCAATAAATTATTGTTTGAGAATTGTCTTTTCATTTTATAAAAATTCGTAGAATATACGCCAGAATTGGGTTAATTGAAGTTTATCTTGAATAAAGTAATTCAGATTTATACACGTAGTTGTTTATTTTATACTTGCAAATATCAAAACAAGAAGGACGTGTGTGTCATAAAGATCCTTATGTTTGTTCACTTATTAAAATTGTAAAGATGCTTGTATAATTCTACAGATCATCACTCTAACTAACTCATTACTTCCTGGTATAAGTATAACTCTACAGCTCGTTGCTCTAACTAGCTCATTACTTCCTAGGATACTCGTATAAATAGAAAGTTCTGTAAAACTCGTTATCTAGATATTGATTAATCTCGGCGTTTAAGACCTCCTAGGGTACGAAGGAAACTTTTTGAAATTATATCTGTTTGTATGCTTAAGAACAAGATAATTTAAAAGCAAAAAAAGCTAGATGGATAAAACAAAGAATGGCAACAACAGAAAAAGCGGTACCTTTTACGACAATATCATTGCATTAAACAGCTTTTTAACTCAATTTTTCTTGCGCAATAATGCAATTAGCAGCGATTTACATTAGAGTATGGAGTTAATCAGATTGACTTCTCAAATAAATTATTTATTTCTCAATGGCTAAAAATATTTTGTCATTTAGTGGTGTTAATTCTTATTATTGGAGAAATTTACTTTGAATATAAGCAGTAGGAGTCAATCAAGTGCTTTGACACTAAATTTTTTTAAAAATTCAGAAAGTGAAGTTATTCTATTTGTCTGGTGAGGCATTCATATTCTCATTTGTCCTCTGAAATATATAATCATGTGCCAATATTGGATTTGATCGTAATTTTGTGGTACGGAAGAAAAAAGGAACCTGGAAAATTTTGATTAATTTCCAAAGCATAAAGAAGGCTTTTGCTGAGTTGCTGACGGGAAAATCTCTAGATGATTCATTAATGCTTACTCCCCATGGATTTGTTATTCTATAACGCTAAATCGCGATTACACATCAGAACTTGCATTCAAGGAACCAAATTTGTTATCATGAAAAACTTTATGTTTCGTACCCATCATATATCTTCAAACTCATTTAGCCAAAACGGATTTTTTTCTAGTTTATGATTAAATTGTGACAAATAAGACGCGTTCTATTAGCTAAATATAACTGATCACCAATTAATTCCTGATACATAGTAATTCCAATCAGTTCATTTGTAGGCGGGAAACTCTTATCTTCCCCTTTAACAATTGTAGTTTTATCATTTTCACATTTGTCTAAATTATGTTTTACCAATGATGATTCAATAAATTCTGACTGTAACAAACTAATACCATTTTTATGTTTTACATTTTTCATGCCTATAAACTTAGAGGTTTTGTTTTCATTCACTTCAAATACACTTTTAATGTTATTTACAATATCTTGTTACATAGCTCCATTATTACAAAAATTGCTAAACCATCTACATACAAAATAAAAGCATATTTTAAACATCAGACTTAATGAACGCATAATTGTCAGGAGCCAATTGCGTTAATCCAAATTTTCTAATTCCTTTTTATTATTAATACCTATTTCTACCTGAATGTGGTAAGTCATAAATACCCTAATTCAATTTAAAACAATTTCAATCTCCAAAAAGTCTCTCATAGACAGCCAGAGGTAACATATACACAGTTTCCTCTATATCATTGTATAAATATGCAGATTTTACATCAAAGAATTTAACCATCAAATTTAATTTAGTTACAAGTGCAATGAATAATTTGAAAGATTCTATATTTACAACTGGTGAATACGACTCTGAATAATCTTTATTTTTTATTTCATTGAATTGAGCTGCTACAAGCCTCGTTTTATATTTTGCTTCCCCTTCATTACTTTGTTTCAAGGAATGCACCCATTTCCTTTCTACTAATTTTGTTTCTGTAGGTTTGTCTACAATTTACCAAACTTTGTGTTTATTTAACGAATCCAATTCATTTTTCATAGCCAGCTCCTAATTCTGCCAATCAGCACTATTGTTTGCCTCTAAATACGAATTCGGCACATTACTATCTAAATTACTTGACATCTGAATAGCTTTGAGACTTTCCGAACGACTGACTATTATTCCATTTACACTATTATTATTGAGCTGATCATTTGGAGTTTCGTTTCAATCCCCCACAGTGTCCTCAGCACCATGCGTCGTTTGGGTTTAGAATGGAATTAAATAATTATTTTCGTTTGATGCTGGCTGAGCAGAAATTTCTAAGTGAGGTACTTTTGTTTTGTGATCAATTTTGTTTATATCTTGAGTGGTTTTAAACAAGGAATCGTTATTCAATATTTCAATTTTCGTTTTTCTCAAATAAGTACTACTTTTCAAAGATTCATTGAATTTAACTGATCTTTTCAAAATTAGTTTTCGGTTTTTGATATCATAAATTCGATAGCCCCTACTATCTCTAGCATATCTTAGCATTATACCACGTCTTCCCTGATTTTCAAATGTTTTTCTCATTACTTTCGGAACGTGAAAATAAGCAACACATAAAATAACACCACTCCATGCCCCCTGTAACTATAACCTTAAGGTTATTTTAGCAGTGTCACGAACATGAAGTGGAAGAAAAATCACAACACCCGAGGGGGTGACCTCTCTTAGACCTTGCCAAACTCCCTACACTAAATAAAAAACGCAACACGTTTATTAATGTTAACAGGGGCTTTTCTATTAGGAAGGAATGCTGCTGTCCGTTACATTATAAATTTTTTTAATAATACAGAGTATGTTGACGTATAAAACTTTGAAAAAACACAAAATTACACAATTACTCATGAAATAACTGGACAATAATAAAAACTAAATACAATAGAAAAACAGTAACATGAGTAAAAAATACATTCAAAAAATAAATAAAAGGAAAGGAAAAAGATGTAAAAATATTAATACAATAATAAAAATAAAATATGTACACAAAAGGAGAAATGGACCGCTCAAATCATCCATATCTGTCGCAAATTTAACAACGACTGATAAGTGAAGTTTTTTAAGATTCTTAACAATAAAGCAGATATTAACAATCCCATATATTTTTAAAATATATTAAAATTGTCAAAAAAATTTAAAAAATGGTCGGAGACTTAACGTGTTAAGCTGCCTTAGGCCACCATTTCGATGACATCGTATCAGATAAACAAGACTTCTAAAACTTGGAGTTTCGGCTGTGTTTAACTCAGAAAATGATCTAGAGTTAGTACCCCAAAATTCACAATTTTTTCCTCAACTGAAATATTTTTTTGATTTTTCGAGATAACTGACAGCACTGGTTCAACTTCCTATTTATAAAGACTATTAGTGATAACTCCATTTTGAGCCATTCCTCTTGTTCAAGCCAATAGTGTCATTGATTCAAGCAGCCCAATTTTGGCAACTGTTTGTGTGGCAATCTAAGCAACTTTTAGACAAAACAAAAATCCCCTAACCTCATCTTTGAACTATTTAAATAAAATTTTTAGCTTAAATTGTAGTAAAACAAGTCTTCTATCTGAAATAGGGATTGCAATCCGGCACCAAGTTCATTCCGGATCCGGCCGGATTGGTCACATCAAAACTATTTTGCCTTTTCATTCCAAAATCAACTGTATAAAAGATGATCGAGTGTATTACAAAGTTTATTAAATAAAGTTTATTTCTTAGGAAATCAACTTTATTTACATTGTTATAATTAATAAATATTTACGTATGAATCAACAATAAAAATTTAGTATAGTGTAACTAGTTAAATTGTAATTGCTATATTAGTTTAGTCATAATTAGATAATGACGAGCAGTTAAGTTCAGTCTCACTTACTAGATTTCAGAAATGACATCAACGATATCTTGTAATGTAACTAACATTGCATTATGTAACTAACTTATATTAAATCTAACTAAATCAATCTTATCAACTGAGATCACAATAATTAGGTAATTTAGGCAAGCCAAGCAGTCTCATTCTTATAATTATGACTGTTATCATGAATCCGTTTAATTAATTACACTATTAATCACAATAACGAGTTAAAAACTTCTTATTTTTTTAATATACTTACTTTAAATTATTATTTTAAGTAAAACAATTATAAAAAATCACTTTTGGTTTTGAAAAAGTATCGTAGGAAACAAATAGTGTTAATTGTGTCATCTGACAATCGACTTCTTACAGAGCTACAAATATAAACAACGGGCGAGAAGGCCCTTTCTGCTTCTACACTTGGTTTTATTATCAAAAAATACTCATGAATAGAAGACAAGTATTTTCCTAGAACTCCTTCACTTTCATTTGCAGTCATTTACTTTTTTAATATTTTCTCAATATCTTTCCCTTTTTTGGTATTTTTGCTATAGGTTTTCATATCTTGCTGGATTTGCATTTGTAATTCCTTCTGTAATGCCAAATCATTTTTCAATGACGATGAATCTAAGTTATTTACTACTATATTATCTGTGTTTCGTTAAAGCTATCATCTTGAATAACTCTTTCTAAGATAATTTTCATTTCTAGTCGTATAACTTTTTTTCGGCTTAGTAAAGGTATCATCAGCTCGTCTTGTATCATTAACATATTTTTTGGATTATGTAAGTATATTAATATTCCTGTTACTATAGTACGGCGTTCTTTTCTCCTAACACGCAGTGCCTCAGATAATTCAGCACTTAGTATTGCGTCTTGAGTTACCAACTTCTCTAAAATAAACTTTAGTGTTGTTTCAGCAGTTAACAGGGTCGAATCGCTTCTGCATAGTGCCTCAACAGCTAACTAAAATGGCTGCAAACTCTCAGTCAGGTCTTTTATTTTTAACTATTCTATCGCTAAATGTTGTCAGAACCTATATAAATCAAAGCTTTATCTACACACACTTTAAGCTTATGAAATCTTTCTATCATAGACAGAAGACTGTTCCAACGTGTGCGGCAGTCTAAAATAAAGCTTAATTCTTTGCATGTATCTTCTTTCACAGATTTTTGCGTGTACATACCGTATTTAGTAGGCGATCTTCTGAATAAATGCACCACTTTCCGCACTTTCTGAAGAAAATCATTGCATCTAGGAATTATTTCAGCCCTTGAAAGATGAAGATGACGACGATCTGTTGTTTTTGTCACTGTCTCTCCTTGTTCTTCATGAGTATCAGTCGTGTCGTCTGTATCTAATTTACTAGAAGTTATTTCTTGGTGTTCCTGTTCTCTTTCTATATTCTTTTTATATAATATGTCGACCACTGCTAATTGTAAACCATGTGCGAAGCACATTTGCTGGTAGCAACTCATAAGTTTGCCAACTTTGACCATGACCATGACCATATATCAATATTAGTGTCAGAATCAAGACCGAAGCTTTCCAGACGATTTTTTATCAGACTGTTAGTATGTTCCGCAATACACGATACACGAGCCATGTATTCTAATTAAGCCCAGATTAAAGTGTTTTTCTTTGTGGTGTACGTTCAGGTTCAAATATCGTTGATTTTTCTGATAAGTCCATTCGTCAAAACTTAAAGTGAATATTTTCCCTTGTTTCTTAAGATATTCGAACTCAATAATCAAGTCAGCTTCAACAGTATTTGAAAAATTTGTAACTATAGATCTTATTGTGTTTGGTGAATTAGGAAATTGTAATCCGATTTTCGAAAACAAATATCTCAATTCAAAATAAACTGAGGGCCACACCATCTTTACAGACCATTCTTGAGACCATCATCTCCATAAAGTTTTCCTTTTTAAAATAACTGTTAATTGTTTTAGACTTTTTCTTGTGTAGTTCATCCTCACAAATAATATCAACTGAATCAGTTTTGGCGTGGATACTTTAGGAAATAAATTGTGGTGGGGCAGGCGGAGAGTGTGGTAGCTGGTGAGTCAGCGTTGAACGACTCTTACTCACCACGCATTTAAGTACCTACTCATGCAATAACGCGAGTGTTTTTTCAAGAAATCGGTTTCATTTATTTTTTAAATTTACTGGATCTGGTGATCGGATCCGTCAAATTGGTGCCGTATCCGGTTGACATCTAATGATGCCGGATCCGCCGGATTACCGGATTCAGTTTTCCGGATTGCGATCCCTAATCTGAAAATAAAATAAGATATTTTCTTACTTGCTTTGAAACAGCGCGAGGCTATTAGTCTTTTTCTAAAATATTTAATTGGTGATATCTAAATCTACAGACTGGTCCATATTACTCTTAAGACAGATTTTACATCACATTTACATAGTTACGATATATTTTGCCTATTTTACGAACCAAATAACTATTACAATTGAAATTATGATACCATTTCAATCCAGCAACTGGTTCGAATTCGGCAACTTTACTCAACTCAAAAGTCTCTGTAAATAATAGTTACTATTAAGTAAGATTATTTACCAAACAACGAAGTTTTCCAGTTGGCAGATGTAAACATTAAATAAAAACTATAAAGAGTTGCCAAATGTAGAAAAGCAAACCAAATGACAACTCGCCAAATAATTTTTATTCTGTTTTCCTGCTTTTCAGATTTGTTACAATGAACAGGTTCTTCCACAATTTTAGAGTTTGTCGCTATTCTGAAAAATGAAGGAAACATACTAAGTTATAGGGCAAAACATACCATTTCAAATTTTAATTCGACACTATTTCAAAGTCTTTAAACTGAAAAAAAATATCGTATTATTATATTAGACCTATCTTTCTACTAAAGACTTATTGAAAAATCAAGAATACAAAAACCTTGAGAGTTTTAAGATGAAATAATAAAATATAAATTTATTAATAAAAAAACCCTTCAATTCAATTCAAATAATGTAAATAAAATTTGTAAATTAATTTATATAGAAATATAGTAGCGTAAACTTCAACTATTTTCTTTATTAATTGTTTATTAAAGAATAATAATTGATTTGTAAAGGACAAATAAAAAAAATCACAAGAACGAAGTTTCAAGATATTCAGTAACATTCAAAGGATATAAACTTTTTAGTATGGAACTATTCTCAGAATAATTTTTAAAGCACCATAACTTATTTTTATAAAGTAGGGTTATGCTGCTCAATTTTTTGTTAAAATAATATTGAAACAAATCTCTCTTTTAATTACATTCGCAAAATAAATCTGAAATGCAAAACAGTTAAAAAGTAAAACATAATTATTTTTTAGTGTTAGCTTCTTGTCAAGAGTCTTGCATATAAATGTAGTATTTACAGTTTCTTTAAGAACTCTTTAAATGAAGCAAAATTATCACAGATAAATTCCTAAATTATTTGTAATATTTTTCTATAAGCAATTAAGTCTAGATAAATCTCATTCAAAAATGTTTGACACATTTTGAATGCTTGAAAAAAATTAAAATTCCTTTTACATTTGAAGTACTCGTAATCCTGTAACGAAAGTATTATTTTTATAACATATTCTTTTGAATTTTAATAAAAAAATCATGTATTTGGATTACCGATTGTGTGTATAAATTGTAGATCAATAAGAGTTAAACACTTCCATTTTTTTTAAATCTTATAATAAAAATGTCTACATGCTTTCGCTTGCACCACTCTTTGATCCATATGAAGACGATAACCTCGATGGATGATTTTAGAAACTTAGATTCGTTGACCCCTCACTTCAGACAATTAATTTGCGTTTGATGCTTTGAGGGAACGTTCAAACTAAGTAAAAGTTTCTATGTTAAGTTTGCGTCTTCACCTGAGAGAGTTAAAAAAATTCACGCATTGTGTGAGGGAAATGTCAGGCTAAATCTCTATATTAACTTTACAGAGGAAACGGCACTTTCACCCAATAGAATTAAAATATCTGCAGTTGATGCATTGATGAAACTGTAAGGCTGCGTCTAAATTTCTATGTTATGTTTACGGCGGGAAAGCTGCCTTATCCCAAGAGTCATTTATGTTCATAACAACATGAAGCAAATATACAGAATGAATTCGCAATATTTGCAAGGCATGATAAATGCATAGCTAGCACATCTATTAAAAACCCTCCATGATTTTTCTTGTGCCATTCACTGACTACTTTGCGTGACTTTTGGTGCATGATTTTGATAACAGCAAATGATAAGTTTTATAACTGATAAAATACTTTGTTTAAATATTAATACGTTTTAATATTTGCTGGCTAATTTCAAACAAGAAAGTTTGGAAGACCTCGAAAAAAAAGAAGCTATGATTTAAAATGTAATCTCTATTAACGAAGTTTCCGATTATCCGTGGCGATTGCAGTCCCAATCAGCTCGAATAATTGAGGCTCTACTGCAATAAACTCTTCGATCAGAGAGATTTGATGAAGCTTTCTTAAAACCTTAACAATATCGTTTGAACTTTAAATGTTTGTAACCTTGTTTTTAAAGACTTTATGTTCTCATAGCGAATTTCGAGACATACCAGTTACAAAATTTATGTTACTAACTTGCAAATAAAAGAAATCTAAATTTTTCTACACTTTGAATATACATTAATAGGAATTGCAAATTTATAAAAACTTTTATGAATTCGAAATGCAACAGAAAACTTATCTCAGAATAAGAATTTCTTCAAAAATCCTTGATCGTTTTTATTTCAAACAAGATGTGACTATACCTGCAATAAACACATATGTAAATAAGAATATCAGAACTCAATCAGCATCATGATGATACTCTCTGTAATACATCAATAAAACCTCTCTTTTGAATGTCATGAATGTTTAATAAAAATATCCAGGTTTATATTTCTAATTTGCTTACTTCAAATTTTTTAAGATCTCGACTTGTTTTCTGCGGAATAAAAAAAATGTTTCGAAAAATAAAACGCTCAGTAATTTGATCAGGAAGATGACAAGAGAAATATGTCCTATTTTCAACTCATTCATTGCGGGCGAAATTTTTCACTCTCATGGTTTTTATTTCCTATTTTATTGTGTTTAATATTTTAAGATGTACTGAGAATTCTCATGTACATTTTGAGATAAATTTACTCAGACTTGTAATGATATACTTTCTATGAGGCGCACTCATTGGCGTTCAATAAATATATACGCAGTTTTACCCAATTTTAAGAATCCTCTTTCCCGACAATAGCGCAAAAATCAATAAGTTTTTTAATGTTTGCATAACAGATCAGGAATATGCAGGGTGTCCACTAGGGTGGGTCACCGCTCTATGGAGGTAAAAAAGTTCTGATTTCTTTAGGACACGTCAAGAAAAGGTAGCCAAATGATGTTTATAGCTCATAATATATATGTTGAAAAAAATACCTTCGTTTTGATGAGTTCTTACAGCAAAGCTTAAAAAAAGTTTTAAATTGGGTGTCTCTAAAACAAAGAGAAATTGCATGGATATAATACATATTCATATAATACAAATTTATTACAAGATAAAGTTTACAAAAATGACAGTTACATTAATATAATAAGATTTCAAATAGCGTGAAAATCCTTCTTGCTATCGAATTTCGGCATGGCTTTTCTAGATTCTATTTGGTTTCTTATGAAGCCTTCTCTGTCAGATTTTTTACACAATAAAGCTGAAGCTCCTGTCATCGTCTTAACTGCCCTTTCAACCACTTGTGTGTAACATGCCAGATGGAATAAAGACAGTTCTCCGTATGCTTTTTGGACGACAAACAGTCTGATGTCTTCATCAGGTATGGATTTTAATATTGACGGAACAGTTATATTCTCCTACCAGTCAACGAGATCGGTTTAAAATAACGCATAAAATTTTACTGTAAGAAGTTGAAACAGTCGCAGTCCGTTTTCCTGAATGATACGAGCTTCCAACTTCCTATGGAGTAACTGCCGTTTCGTGGATGAGCGGTTCTGAGTCGTCTGCATTGCGATCAATAAATTTTCAGGATGGGCAAAGTAACTGTTTTTTTGAATAACGAGATCTATTTTGGCTTTCAGTTCTGTAATCAAATATCTAGTTGCAGCAGAACAGTTTGATAGCAAAACAGGCCACAGCATAAACCTTGACGACATACGCTGAAAGAATTTCTAAATGTTTAGAAGGAGATTCCATCGAAACGTAATTAATAGAATTCGATTAGCCCGAGTTAGCCATCGGGCATGATAAATTTTGCCTCAAGATTCGTTTATTAAATCCTTAGTAAATATACCTGTTGAAATCGCTGAGACTATTCAATACAAATATGTTTGTTTCCTGATTTTTACCTTCAAAAGAAAACTCGGTTAAATCTGTTAAAATAAAATGAAAACGAACGACAGACCTTTTTCTCACATTTCCAGATCTTTGTAATTTCTCCCTGAAAATGTGTTGGGTCCCGATGTGCTGCCATCAATATATTGAAACAAGTGTCGGAAGGGCAATTCATTCACATGTAATAGACAGATAATCCACTGTAATAACTTATATAAGCTTTTTTCAAGCAGACTTATGACACCACCATATTTACCAACATTCCCGTTAGTTCCATCATATCCAACTGCCACCAAAGATTCCCTAGATATCTTTGATTCTAGGAAGAAATCAGTGATTGCTTGCTGTATACATTTAGAGGTGCCAAACGTCGGTGCAATATAACACAAAAACTTCGACACTGGTTCTATTATCAATGAAATTATGGTCTTCAAGAATGCTCTGACCATAATTTTTTTCGTCTTTCTCTGATGTAATTAAAGTTTTATTCTTACGTCCGCCGAAGTATAAAGTAGGTAATTGTAAGACTTTGTCTTCTTCGGAGACCAGTTTTCGTGCTATCTCACGTTTCCGGCGGAGCTTAGTTTTAACAATATTTTCCGAAATGGAAGTATGAAGAACTGCTGTAGAAATAACTGATCCAGCCCTGTCTGAAACTCCGTATCTGTCACACGTTCTTGAAAGTGAAGTGTAGTCTACTATACTGTTTGTAGTAGTTTGCTTATCGACAGGAGCCCGCGAATTTGAGGTTTTTGAAAGTGGTTGGTATATATCGTCACTGTCCGATTGACTAGATTAGATGAAATCAACATATTAAGCTTCTCTGTGGTTCCTGTGTGATTTTTCCTTATCAATTTCCTTTTTAAAGTGTTCGTTATTGTATTTGTTGTAAGCATAACTAAGGTTCCAATTACAATTTTTCTAGTGGTGCGTTGATCGCTTAGGAAGCTTTTTTCTCTGACAGGTATTTTTTGTGTCTGCGGTAAATGCACTCATCGATGACCTTACATTTGCAGTATGAAATGTCAAGCAGTGCTTTACTGGTACGGCGAAACTGTACTAATTTCTTCTTCGGTATTTTAGGGTTAGATTTAAAAAATCTATTGCATTTCAGATGATACGTCTTTAACAGCGCCTTAACTCGTTCATGCTCGAGAGTACAAATGGAAGCTCTTTACCATATTTCTTCATTTTTTAACACGACAATGTCCTCTATTTCCTGGTATGTGGGTTCTTTATTAGTTTCGTTATCACGTTTTGTTTTTCACCGGTTCCACTCAGAGAATTACAAAATACCTTCATGGGTTGGTATCATATTGTCTTTCATATCACTTGAATAACCAAACAATGCACAATTCTACTCTGGACGAGTACGACCCATGATACAAATGACGCAAACGAGCGTAACACAACGTCACCTGATAGAAGCAGGAGATATACCGGAAACGTGGGCTTCGGATGAGCATCCGCAAATTGTTGCTCGATCCCCCCCCTTGAACCACCTTCTGCTCATACCTACAATCATGAAGCATTGTCTTCCATGTGCAAAGAAAGTAACGTTCAATAGTTGGAACCCTAAATGGACCTTATCTCAAAAAAAATTTCGAAACTTCGACATTGATCCGGAGGCAGTTAGACAGAATGCAATAATATTTCACTTGCTTTAATTTGAGAATATTTGGCACCTTTTTATCGCTGTGCCCCTTGAAAAATTAGAAAAAAGTTAAAATGACCCAGTGTCCACCCTAATCGTATCCCAAAAGATAATTTCTACACCGTTAGAGATATGCCTATTGCACACACTTCAAATTGGAAAAATATTCTATATAACATAAAGAATTATTCTTTATGTTGTTTGAGTCAAAAAATGCTCTTCTGAAACTGCACTTCTGCACTTCAGTCCACGTATTCTGTTAGTCAGATTGAGTAAAATACTTTTGACACTATAAAATTTCAATGAATAAGTTCCATACTTTAAATGCCACATTGAACAGATTGAGCTTTGAATGTCACTTCTTTAGACGATTTTATATCACCTTAATGATGGCCTCAAGGAAGGTCTACCAATCAACGCATGGCTCATCCTAGAGGCGAACGCTGATTGGTCTAAAATAATGAAATTCAAAGTTTCATACATGGGTAAGTATTTGTTGAAAAAGAATGAATGTTTTTATCTAAAATGTTAGTGTGTCACGAATATTTTACTAAAATATTAGCGCTTAATCCTGGAAAATACATTTTACAGTGAAGATTTTGTCAGAAGAACGTTTACGAGACACAAATTGTTGAAGTAAAAATTGATTTGGGTTTAGCCCTTCTCACAGGAAGTTGATAATGCTTTGAAACTTTCATCAATCGTTTTGCTTCTTTTACCCATTGCTTACAAGCATTTTCGTAAAAGTTTTTGTAAATTCGGGATGGTATAAAGGTTTCTTTAAAACATCCCGTATTTTTCGCATGTTTTTTTTATTATAACATGCAAAGTTTTCAGCCAAATTTTGTGAAACTTAGGGAGTACTTTACAATATGTTAGAGAAACAACAACAACCTATTGAAATTTTAAGAGAAAACCTTGAATATTTGAAGAAATTTGTTTCTGTAATAAATACTCTTTAACAGCGAAAGCGCGAACGTCATACACATATATCTAAGACAGCTGGTATAAAAATTCCAGTTCAATACCATTAAGATTTAGAAATATATAAGCATTGCAGCAATTAGAATTTCTGTTGTTTTCTATGAGAAACAAAATGATTAGTGGTTTTTCACAATTCAATATTTTTAAAATTTGAATCTTCGAACAGCAATATAGTTCCCATCTGCACTTATAAATTAAAAATATAATTGAAATTTTAATTCGAAGATTAATACTTGAAGATCTAAATATAAAAAAATATTCATCAATTTGTTTCTCTTAAAAAACAACAGTAATTCTGCTGGCTGCAATGTCTATAACTTTCTCATATCTTAATTGTTTTCAGTTGAAATATTTATATAAGCTGCCTTTGATATCTGGCTTTGACGTTATGAAAGGAAATTTACTTTAGGTTTCGCGTATGCGCAGTTAAAAAGTATTTACAAATAATCATATTTCTTCAAACATTCAGACATTTACTTCAAAATTTAGCCCTGCTGTTCTGTTCGCATTTACTATGTACATGTAACGTTCGGGTTAATATGACCCGAACACTAAATACTAAGTAAAGTGGCCTATGCTCTCCATGCTTTCAGAATAATATTATTTATAGAGATAATTAAGATATGTTTTAACAGAATAAACTTGAAATATTTGAAAAATACTACAATGAATATATAAATATAAGCAAGTGTATGTAAAAAAAAGATGAATCAAGATAATTTTTAAAATGTTACCTCTTTCTATTTACTATACATACAAAAGTATGATACATCTTGCTTGCAGATATGTTTTTTACAATTCTTACAAAATATATTTGTTTTATTACCATTGATTGAATGCAAATCCTAAACTAAAAATTCATTATTTGAACAATACAACCAAATTTAAAACAAAATCTAAAGAATTGAAAATACTATAGATACCATGAACAAAAAATTAAGTATAAACATTTATATGTCAACAAGTACAAAACTCTGTTGATATTTAAAGTATTGAAAAAGTCAATCCAAGTATATGGAGTTTTCAACAATTAATATAGCAGCTTGGCTGTGGACAAACATTAGCCAGGTTAAATTAATTTTGCTGTACAAACCATCCCTGTTACCAAAGTTGTTGAGAAAAAAACAGGGTAATTTATCTTAAAATGAAAGAATTTAGAGAGAAAAGTAATACACTAACCCTAACAATAAAACATAACTATATAAATAGGACTAAAATTCAGGATAAAAATATGTAATACAACACTATATTGCACTATTATATTGCACTAAAAACAGTAAATATATCATTCAATAAAATACTCGTACTTTTCATTAAACATTAAATATTCAGTATCGCTACTTATCCTTACCAGAATACAACACTTTCAATATATATCGCCACTTAGCTTGACATATACCCATATTAAAAATTTCAAAACAATTTAAAAGATGTAATAAAATTATTTATCCAGATAATATTTGAAAGTTGGTAAAAATGTCTATTAAAAAGGAAAATTTCACTTGAAAGATCCTGACGCCATTTATGTAATAAATCTGAAACAATAACTCAATAACCAAATTTGAATAAAATTGCACATTACAAGTAGAATATGAAAGAACACTAACCTACAATCAAAGAAATAAAAATAAACCATAATATACCAATATGAATGTTTTATTCTAAATGACCTAAATATTTTTTTATCTATATATACTCTTAGACAACTTATTGACATTCCATAATCTATTGCAAAAGAATAGAAATTTTTATGTTCTTAATTCTATTATCAATGTCTGTTACTAAATTATTATTTCTAATTATATAATTTTTTACTAAGTTCTTAAAGACAGAAATACTAAGATTACTATCCCAAAAAGGAAAATTATTAATTTGAAAATTAAATGCATTTCTTTTATCAAAGATATCTGTTACTATTTTGTTATCTATAATTTTTATATCTAGATCTAGAAATTCTGCAGCTAAATCTTGTCATTAATTTTTATAAGTTTTAAATAATCGGGATGAGTCAATATGTGACTTAAAGTCTATTTTTTTATTGAATAATATTAAATCATCTATATAGCAGGAATAATATACTATAACATAATTGAGTCAAATGCTTTCTCATATGTGAAGGTAAATATTTGCTTAAACTATTGCTGAGCTGGACCTCCTTGGGATAATCCTTTAATTGATGGAAAATCTATTATCAAAAAAGGATATAATTTTCTTTTAAAATAAGTTAATGAATTTTAAAATTATTAATATCTATTTTAAGATCAAAATCTTTATGTATACTAGGGTATTATTAGGGTATTATATTACTAGGGCATTAGTCAAATCTTCAATATCTGTACTTTTAAATAAATCCAGGTAGTCAAAAGTATGTACACTAGTTATTTCTACATCTTTGATTACATTTAATATCTCTACACTATTATTTACCATAATTGTATTTTTTGCTTATTTAAATCCTCTATCACTGTCTGTATGCATTTTTGCAAGAGTTTGCCAGATTTTGTAATATAAGTATTGCAGCCATTAGTAACGCTTCTAAATTTAAGAAGACTCTTGTGAAATTTTGGTGTTAGAAAGATATGAGGATAATCATTGGGGAAACATGGCAAAAGAACAAAAACTGACGTTTAAAATTAATAAAAATTGATTAATTGCTTTCGTCATTTAAAGTACACCAGCTCTAACTCCCGAGTGCTACTTGCAAGGATATTAATGGGCTTAGGCCACATAAATTTCGTTTGAGAAACATAGAAATAAATTTAACATTGCCCATTGAACCTATGACGATGAAGAGAACCAATGCGACAAGCAAAATGTATGATATCGGAAAAACTATATAATACATTTCAGAAGAACACATCCCTTTTGGTAGGAGCTCCAAACCTACTCAGAGGATCTTCAAGTGACCCTCAACAAGACTAAAATTGATTTACACCATTTTTTTCCTAATTATTTTTGTTTTAAATTTTGAATTTTGCTAAAAAACGTAAAATTTTTTAATTTATTTTGCTTTATTTGACATTAAAATAAATTTAGTTACAATTAAACAAATTTTAATTTTTAAAAAATATTCCTGGCTTTATAATAACATTTCCCTGAATTTTTTAAAAATCTAAATTTTGCTTAAAAACAGTACATTTTCTAAGTAAAATTTATTGGATATTAAATAAATTTTATTTCAGTTTCACTAATATTCCAGGCTCTATAATAATTTTTCCGTGATTTTTTTGTTTTAAATATGAATTTCACTTTAAAAAGAATAACTTAAAAATTTTATTGGATTCTTTAACCTTCTAAGCGTTTCGCACGTATTTTTCCGTCTCTCATATTGCGCTCAAAAGCAGATGATCATGTTCATGTGTATAATTTCTTAAACTACCACGGATTAAATACTCTTAAGATACCAGACACTTGATACCACACAATTAAGATGCAATTATTTACTTTAAAAGCAAATTTTAGAGGTTTTCTAGGTAGTACCTCAAAATAGCTAACCACTCAAAAAGTTAAAATTTACGTTTACTTGCAAATAATTGGTTTTTAATTTTATTTGAATCTCCTTGATATTACTGGCTTCTAATTAGTTTCTCCTGAATTTTTTTCTGTTATAAATCTGACTCTTACTTGAAATAAAAAAAAATTTAAAATTTTATTTGAAATTTTCAAATTTAAATTTACTTAAAAATCAAATTTTGAATCTTAGTAAAGTTTCTTTGATATTCCTTGCTTTATAATACTTTATTCCTTGAAATTCTGAAACGTTCATACTGTTTGATGTTAAAAAAGAACTTCTGCAAAATTTATATTTGTATTTTTGCAAAAATTAATAATTGTAATATTTTTTGGTTGTCGCCGATAAGTTCGATTTTTAATGCGAAACATATCAGAAATATCTTGGACCCTAATTTCGATGCTTTTTAGAGCCCATTCTTTTTTCTTCTCCTGCAAAATTTTTTTAAATGTCAGAAGTCTCCTTTTGAAAACAGTCGATTCACATGTTATATGAACTTTTAGGGATTTAATTATGTAGTTTCCGTTTGAATTGGTAGAGAGAATATGAGGGTTCCGGCACAAGTTGACCACTGACCCCTCCCGCCACCAGATCCCTCCACACCCAATTCTTGATAAGGAATTAATTATTTTTTATCTTTCTTTCGGACATTGAAAATTTTTACGAGTCTTTTGTGTAATTCGAATTAATCTTTTCATCCTCATTTTATTTCCACAACTAAGTATTTGTTTAAATTTTTAATTTAATTTAATTTAATTTTTATCTTTTTTCATTTTATTTTTTGTCACCCAGTGATTTTTTAAATTTGTTTTCAAGAAAATTCTAAAATCTTGTCCATTTTTCTCTCTTCTTATATATAAAATTTTACTTGGACGCTAATTCTCATATAAACTTTTTTTTAATTAAATCAGTTTTATAAAAATAATTCTTCAAATGAAAGAGCTTCGATTTATTTTTCTTACATAATTCAACTTCACTCTTCGTTTTGAGCTTATTTTTCCATTAACAAACACTATTATAGAATATTCCATCAATAAAATATAAGAGGAATAAAAATCTCTTAGGCTTGAATAAGTTAATGAAATGAAACTTAAAATTAAGTTTTGATCTGTTTTGAGAATAACAGAACATCAAATTCATTTTTAAAGTTAGACGGAACATTTGAATTATTTTCTTAAATTTGAAGGTGTTGGCATTACCCAGATAGCAATTTTAGATTGCACCAAACTTGCAGAAAGCTTGCAGCAAGGTTGACAAGACAAGAGTGCAAGCTTGAAACAAGTTTGAAACAGGCTTGCAGAAGCGACGAATTCACCACGCGACAAACTTGCAGCAAGCTTGCCACTTTAAACTCATAGCAAACATAGCAAAAAGAAGTACGAAAAAAGCCTCGGGTTAGAACTCGCGACCTACCGCTTCCAAAGCGGACGCTTTAGCCACTCGGCCAGATAAACTCTGAGAGCAGCAGATAGATTGCGCTAATACATCGAGCATACGATTTATTTTAAACTCTTTTTCTTGATTTCATTAATTTTTTTAAATTTTGTGCTGAGAACATGATTTGAAATCAAAGAGAATAACTACGTTTTGCTGGTAGAATAAATTATGAAATTAGGTTTCAAAAGTAATTACTTTTAAAATGGGACACAATGTATGTTATTATTTTTCAACAAACATTGACTGTTTTTTAGGTTTAATTTTGTTTATAAACGTTACAATTTCAACATTAGGAAAAAAGGCGATATAGTTTTCTTTAAAGTGCGAGTTCTATATTTAGTAAAAAGATGTGAAACGTTTCAAAATTTTTTTTATAAAAAAGTTAGTTTTTTCACATATTATCATTGATTTATTGAATTAATAAAAAGAAGGACGGTCTAGGAAATGCTATTAAAAATCGGATGTTTTTTTTAAAACAGAGATAAAGATAATTAACTCTTTGTGCTATCATCTTTGCATCAAGCTTGTTTTGCAAACTTACAGCAAGCTTCTATAGCAAGGAGGGGTGGCGATTCTACATGGTTAGTTTGCCACAAGTTCGCTTCAAGCTTGACGCGTCAAATTTGCCATGACAAGGTAATATCAAGTCAAAATCAAACTTGCTGCAAACTTACGTGCTATGTGGGTATTTACATACACTCACGTTTTAATTCCTTTTTGCATTATACCTCACGTGTCACTGATTATTTTATCTTGAAAGTTTAGAGAATGTTAAGCAATTCAATATATATAGTTCTAATCATTGTTTCATCTACGCTAATCCGTCATGAAACATTCTTATAATCTTATGTTTCCGTCTAACAACTGATTGTCGCATTCCCTTCTGTATCACTTAGAGTGTATCTTATGATAAAACATGTCTAATTAGGTTCTATGAAAAGAAATTTATCACGCTATCCTTTCCCATTATTATCTTTTATCAGTCTTTTAAGATTCAAAATGTTACAATTTAACGGTTTTATTATTGGTATCAATCTGATGGCTTTCCTCAGCAAATGTGCTATTGGAAATATCATCTTAGCGAATGAATTTTTAATCAGCTTTAAGGAAAATTTTAAATCTCATGCATTCTTTATCTCTTCTTAAATATAAAAAGTTTGCTTATCCTTCTTATCAGACATTTGAAAATATTTCCGTACGTTTTTCGATTTTTTAGGGACTTATAATTTTCTCAACTTTTCACAAAAATTCACAATTTGGATTTCTTATACATTCTTTCTCCTTTTTAAAATATAAAGTTTTCTTATTCATCTTTTTGGACTTTCAACAAATTTTAGAATGTTTACATAGACGTAGATTTTTCTCGCTTTCTGAACAGAATAACACAAAATGGATTTAAACTTACAATCTTTTTCGAACTTGTACTTTCCCAACGAACTTTTGAACAGCTTCAAGGAAAATTTTAAAATCTTATCCATTTTTGTCTCATAAAATATAAAAACCATAATTTTTCAAAGTCAGAGAAATAAATGTCATTTTTACGTTTCACGATGAAACTATATTTTTAAGGACTGACTTTATTTTAACATTTTTTAAAATTTACTATATTCCACATCAAGTTTAATTCCCTAAACAAAGATAAATGTTTACAATAACAAATACAACATAAACCATTCAAGTTAACGTTTTCTGTTAAACGCATATCTTATCCATAAGAACATCCAAACACTCTTTACGAGCCACTTATTATAAAAGATTGAAAGCATTACATTAAATCTCACACTCACGAATGCATCGATACATCACAAATTATTTTATTTTAAAAATGTAGAGATTATTCGACTATTCTCATCATAGTTAATTCTAATCCTTCATGAAACATTCCACTAACCAAAAATTTTCTTCTGATTTTTGCTTATACTTCCATGGCACCAATTATTTTCTCATTTTAAGACCGAATCTCTTGATAAAGAAACAAACTGATTAAACATATCTTTATTTCGATATTTAAAAGGAATTTCGAGTGATTTCTGTTTTTAGGGACTATATATTTCGACTTTCTTCACAATTTCTTATTTCTTTAAATCTTATTTGATTTTACATTTTTTTCCTTCTCATTAGTTAGCTGTGACTAATTTTTCTTACATGACTGAAATTCACTTTGATTTTTGTGCACATTTCTTCCAGTGACGGAAACGAATGGTTTTTCTTGCATGAAGACATTTTTTGAAATTAAACATAAAATTTTGATTTTCTATCAGTTTCAGGAATAGAAAAACAAGAAACCATTTTAAAGTTGGCTACCTTGGGGAAAAATGTTTCAAGTTAAAGAATAGACTTCATTTAAACGTTTCAGGGTTTAATTATTTTTTCAAGCTTAAAAGTTTTGGCTCTGTCTTAAAAAAATGTATCGATTGACTCTTTTTCTCACTCATACCTTATTTCAGTTAGCATAAAAATAGATTATTTTGAATATATCAATTTATTTTTATTAATAACATTCATTAAATGTGTTTTACTACAAGCTTTTAAGGAAAATTATAGGAAAAAGAATTTGTTATGAGTTTTCAAAGAAAACTTTTATGACAGAAAATTAATCGTTTTGATGCAAAATTGATTCATTTAGATATATTCCCATCCACACACCTTCACGAAACTCGAAATTTCGTTTTTCTAACAGTTTAGGAAAATATCAAAAGGCGAACGTATTTTAAAGTTGACTGCTTTAGGTTAAAATTGATCCAAGTTAGAGAAATAGACTTTATTTTACGGTTTCAAGCTTAACCATTTTTTTAAACTTAAAAATGTCAGCGTTATTTTAACAAACGAATGATGCTTGAAAATTAACTGCCTTCTATCTCTAATTTTAATTCCTTTACCATAGGTCAAGGTTCTATCCAATATATAATTTTCCTTCAATAATATTAACCGCCGAAGAACATTTTTTACTAAATGCATATTTTATCCATAAAGAGTTACAAAGACTGTGATTTGCTTCAAATATAAGATTAACGATAAACTTGAAATTTTGATTTTCTATCAGTTTCACGAATGAAATGATGTGAAACTATTTTAATGTTGGTTACTTCAAGTGAACATTTTTTTGCGTTAGAGAAATTGACTTCATTTCAAGAAATAACGTCTTTCAACATTTCCTTAAGAAAATGGATTATTCACTATCGCATGCTAATCATGCACGTGCAGATACAAAATTCTTCGATGACGTTTCATTTAGATTAAAAATATCTCATTCGCTGTCGAATTGCTTAAATAGTGACACAAAAGAGAAAAAGTTCATTCTGCTTCTTTCCTTTTATCACATTTTTAAAATGGAGTCAACTGAAATCAATTTACAAAATGCTACATTACTTTCGCAAGTTCTCACAATTCCAGGGTATGATTATTTAACTGTTGATCAACTGGATTCAACTTTTGAATATGATGCTAATCAGCTCAATTCTTGGACATTATGCGACGAGACTTTCACTCTTCCATGCAGTTTGAAATGCCATGCAAGACTGAGATACGGAAACAATCACCACATTTGCTTGAAATGCAAAGGAACTTTTAAAAATATCGACGGACTGAAACGTCACATTGTGCTGTATGACGATGATAACGATAGTAATTAAAGGAATATGCGACAGAGGCGAAGTTAATCTCCACCTTCGGATACCTCTGGTCTTCAAGCGGGTGGTGGTGGTGAAAGAAAAAGACAGATATGTGATTAATTTCCTCAAGTCGGTCCCTCCGGTCTTCAACTGGGTGATGATGGTACAAGAAGAAAACCCAGAGTCACACTTAATAATATCCAAGTTGCCGAAATATTTCCCATCGCCAACGTTTTAAAGTTCTTAGACTTCATCATGAATGAAAATAATTTAAATGTTGTTTATCAACAATACATTTCAAAGGAAGAAGCGGATTAAATATTCGAAGAATTGGAAAGGGAAATTGAATATTTTCCTTCTGAAATGGCTACAGTTGTTTTATCTATAGAAAAACATATCCAGTACCTAAAAAAGATTCTGCTTATGGTGATAAAAATTTTACTTGTGCTGGAAACACTTTTCTTACAAAACCTTTAATGCCTGTTCTAATACAACTTTGAAAATAAGCAAATAAATTTCTTAAAGAAAGATCATTTAATTACGTATTGATAAATCGTTATAAAGACTGGTACGATAAAATAGGGTCACATAAAGGTAATGAAAAAGAAATGAATTCCGTTTCTGCTATTGTTACATTTTCGTTTGGAGTTGAAAGAACAATGATTTTCAAGATGCCTAATTTTAATTTGGTAAAAATTCCTTTGCAAAATGGTAGTGTTTTAGTAATGAATCCACCAACAAACGAATGTTGATATCACGAAAAAAATAAAAGATGTTCGCATTATGTTAAAGTTTCGAAGATAATTATCATCTGCTCGTCAAAAATGTCTGTGATATGTATATTGCTTCTGATACCATGCTTCATAGAATGTTTTAAATAAAAGTTATTTTTTCATATTTGTGTTTATATTAATGTGTTTTTCCATGCTTTCAATTTTAAAAATGTTTAAACCGTTAAAAGGCTTATAATTCTATTTAATATATAGTATTTATTTATATTTTACTTTAATTTAACTACTTGAATTTATAGAGAAGGAATCATATTAAAAATGTCTTCAAAAAAAAATAAAATTTTATGGCAATCGGAACATGTTTCGAAGTGATGCAAGTATGGTAAAGTTCCATAAATTTGAAAAAATTTGCTCCAGTTCAATCTTTTTCTCTAATTTCTCATTTGCAGTATAAAAGCTCAAATTAAACATTTTGTACTTTTCATTCCTTCTCATTAATAGAAAAAGCGTTTTTAGGGTGTTTAAAACATATTGTGAGTATACAAAAATTTTGATTATTAGCCAAAAATGTGCATGAAATCGGAAATGGAAAAGGAAAGCATGTTGTTTTCTAATATGGGTAGTATTTCTTTGTTACACTTTTAACTGACGAAAAATGCTTGCAAATACTTTATGAATCCTTCTTATTAGCATCAGTAGCTCCGTTTGGAAGTTATAAGTGAGGGGGGGCGGTGGAAAAAAAATTATAGACAACTAAAAGTGTCTGGGAGTATAGAATGTAGACCTGAAATTTAAAACTTTAGCTACAAAATTTGCTGGTTTCGCCGGATCCCTTTGTTCTTTTATAGTTTTCTTCGTTTTAGGGAGTTAAAATGAGTTTCATTTCGACCGGGGATGTGGAGAGGAAGCACCCCCGACTCGCCGCCTTTTTTCACTATTACGTAACAAAATGTATTTTGTTTTTTGCCAATGAAAGATAATGAATAAATTTAACTTTATTTTTCGTTATTCTAGTATTTGCTTGTGTATTGCTTGCATTTTGATTTATAATGGCACGTGCTGTATAATCTTGAAATGTTATATTTCAACCGGAGAAGGATTAGTACTATGAGATCTTGCCAGATCAAAAAATACAATCATTATTATTCTTTACGATTTTTTTTTCTTATACGACTTATAAAGGAGAGAAATAAGTGTTTTTTTTCTTAGGATTGAGTCAAAATGTTCGGTCTCGTTGTTATGCATAGTTGAAATATTTACCCCCGTGGTATGAAGCAGTTGATGGACAAGACACCCACGGACTCAGTTGAATATCTCGTCGCTCGAAACGTTTTTCGAAACAAAATCAGCACCACAGTAAGTGGCTTCCAATCTATCCATTCCATCCCTACCTGGTGTGCATTATGGATTCAGGTCATAGATGATACTTTCAGCAAGTTTTTTCGGTATTTTTGTTGTAAGAATGGTATTTTGCTAGACATCTGTTTCTCAGTGGCATAGCAACGAAGGGCAGGGTATAATTGTCTATATAGTTGTCTACAACTATACCCATGACGCGTAATGAAGATTAAACGTCAATAAGCATTTGCCACTTTTGAATGCCCAATATGTTGGAGCAAAAAAATGCGTTTTCGCTGGGCGCCATTTACACTTTCTAGGGCACTAATGACCGCAAGGGGCGAAAAAGTCATATAAAGACTAGTTGACCACTCACCCTAAATACTTCACTGCTGTTTCTTCAGACTTTCTTTTATCAATCTAGCAGGCACATACAGAAAGATTGGATTAATTAAAAAATTCGACCAGTAGAATTTGGGATTTTTCTCTTTGCAGACTTTCTTGAGTCGAAAAGAAATATTTTTGGAATTGGAGCCGTCTGTTTGTACGTGAAGAAGATAATTTTAAAAAATACAACGAATAAAAGTGATGATATTTGGTATTTACGCCAAAATTGTAAGTATGTATAAAGTTTTGGTTCAAATTCGTCAAGGGAAAGAGGTTCTTATATAAAAAAATGCTCAATATTATATCATTAACGAAAAAACTAAGCAAAATCGACCTATATTTACATAGATATTTTAAAATGCCCTTTTTCACACCCATTTAAGGAAAGTATATACATTTGCTACTGCTCTTTTTATGCCAATAGTACAAGAAAAGATATGGGCTGTAAGAAAATAGAAATATTAAATTTATTGAGCAGCTGGTATGAACTCGCTCCGCAAACAAGTATCATTTCACAGTACTAAAAATTCTCCAACGTTAACTTTATTGATTATCTGTTGATTGTCTAAACACAAAATGCAATTAGTGACACAACAGCAATTGAATGATTCATAAAGTACTTGAAAGCGTTTTTCGTCATACATAACAGAGAAATAATTCCAGATTAGAAACAGCATATTCTTTTCTAATTCATAGCCGATTTCTTTCGCGTTTTTGGTAAATAATTAATATATTTATATACTCACAATAGGTTTTAAACACCCTAAAAACGTTTCCTCAATTAATATAAAGGAATAAAAAGTACAAATTATTTAATTTGAGCTTTTTTACTGCGAATGAGAAATTAGAGAAAAAGGTTGAACTAGAGCAAAATTTTTCAATTTTATGAAACTTTATCGTACTTGCGGCACCTCAAGACATGTTCCGATTGCTATCAAATTTTATTATTATTTTTCTTTTTTGCATCAAAAGGCAACTTTTGCGCACTATTATAAGCTTGAAAAAAGGAAAAAAAGTCTTTTTCGTTCCACCCTAGTGCATACTCAGTTACTTAAACAGCTGCTGAACAGTGTACTTCGATGAATATTAGAGTCAACCGCTTATGCTCAGGAATAATAGATATGTGGTGTTCTACAGATTTGAACCTCACTAAGGATTTGAACCTCACTATGATTGTTTGCAAGCACTCCACCTGTATCATTCGTTTCATATGTAAATACTTGAATATTAACTGCAACCATGTGTTCATAATCATTTGTATATAATTGTCAATACCAGTTACAATCTTGACTGTCTAAGTGTCTTCAGTTGGTATGGAATACACTTGTTTAGTTTTACTTCAGGAGTTATTTCTCATTACACCTCACAACAAGTGATTACGCCGGACGTGATCAGTTCCCCTGTTGCTTATTCCTTGATATGATCATAAGATGGGACTTACTGATGCTTGGTTAAACGTATTTTCGCAGCCTCGTAGGGATATTTGTTTCTTCTGAAGTATGGTGAGAATTTTTTGGTTTCAACTTTTGATTGATTTTTTCTGCCTCTTGCGGGGTTTGGAGTTCGCGATGATCCTGCTACTGGTCAATTTCCAAATAAGGTGAAATATTTTTGTCTTAAATTTTAAAGTTTAAAAGGCTTTTCAAATTTCGAGTTTCACATGTTTTTCCGATGAATTGTTTGTATTGAATTTTGTATTTAATGAATTTGTGTTTCAAGTTTGATTCATAATTTGTGATAGCGGGAATCTCAAATGAGGAAACTAAACATCATTGTGTGGTGTCTGCCGTAGACAGAAACGTTTTGTCTGTAGCGATATCATTAATAATCCTCCTCATACTAGAGCTTTAGATACTTTGAAATCGAAAATCATTGAAATTTTTTCAGTCGGAATCGGCGCAGTTAAACTTGTTTTTACAGGATTTACATTTAGGTGATAAGTTAGCTGAATATTAGTTTAAATGCAGAATTTATCTACTAGGAAACTAATTGATGATGTGTTGCGTACCTTATGGCAACAACGTTTGCCCATACATGCTCAACAGATTTTGTCGATTTGTAAAGAGCCTCTAGGTGAGTTAGCTATGGATGTTGATAAAGTTTGTGAAATATCTTGTTTTCAAGCGGTGTTAGAGTTTCGTCAAGAGCAAGACTCTGTATCAATTCAGGCATTGCGTGACGTCTAAGCAACAAGCGAGAAGTTCGTTTCGCAAGGGGAGAAATCGACGTTCACAATCTCGCGGTCAAACGCATAGAAGTACTAACCTATGGAACACGCATCGCTATCGCCGAGCTGAAGCCAAAATAAAACTGGTTTTTATCACGTGACTGGTAGACTCCAGCAATCCTTCCCCACTGGACATTCGATGTTAATCTATGAGAATCATTCTTTAAGAGCTGTCGTAATTTATAAAAAAAATGGTCAAAATCTGCTGTGATTCTAGATGTAACGAAGAAATCATTAAAGGAGGACCAATAACGTTCCATTGGCAAGTAAATTTTATTATTTTTGTATATTTTGTATCTTTAAGATCAATTTAAACGAAAATTGGCGCTTATTTTGGCGATGTCAGTGTCAGTTAAGTAATAGATTTAATCACGAATTGAAATAAAATTTGGTTATTCGTGATAAAACTTTTTTTAATATTTTGAACTGATATTTTTAAAACATTTCACAGATATGAACGTTATTATTTTTAATTTTGTGGTTATACCTGCAAATTTTAATAATTTTTTTATTTAGATACAGTTCATTTGCTAATTTTCATGATCTTTTTAAATTTCAGCTTCCGAAAAGATTAAAATCGCCGAAAATTATGGGAGAATTAATTGAAAAGAGAGGACTTCAAAGCGACTAATTACACTCGGATATGTTCAAGAACATACAGCACATCAAAGCCCATCCAGTTTAACATTATGTTAATAAAACAAAAAAAACAATGAACTAAGTCTCTCCTGTATATGACAAATTGGGAATTAAAAATTATTTTGTAGTGTAAACTAATATTTTAAATAAAATTTCTAATTAATTCATTGTAGATTTAGAGAGTTATTATTTAATTAAAGGAAACTGTTAGTGAATGAAGCTCTCGATTAGAAATATGGCAGTTAAATTACTACTGTCAATGAACACTTTCGTCTGTCGAGTCATATAATTCTGAATCAAAATGAAAAAGCTAAAATATGAAATAACTAATTATTCTGCAATTAAAATTTGATCTCAAATTCATTTGATGTTTCAAATGATATTATTGAAACAAGAGATATTTTAATTGTGAATCATTTGTTATAATTTATTTGACGCAACAAGAATTAGCAGAAATATATGAACATATTTCTATCCATCAGAAATATATTAAGAAACCTTTTCCTCTGCCCAATATTACCAAATGGTACTTAATTTAAAGTACTGAAACCAGTTTAGTCCAGGAAACATTTCGTAAGGTGTCAATATAATAGTAAAAAGGCAAACTGTATCTCATTCGTATTAAATTGGATCTTGTCTTAAAACAATTTCACGTAACTTCTAAAGGAACTAAAATAACAAGTTAATACACTTCACGTGTTATATATTCTAAAAAAATATTATTTTCAGCCAGTAGCATCCTAATTTGAAATTGAAATAAGATAAAATATAAACAAACATTTTAAGAAAGAATTTGGTACGAGAATTAAAATTGCAAATACTCTGCGTCAAGGGCAAGCTGCATTTTTGCCCGGAAAAACAGAAAGAAATACAACGCAAATACGTATATATGTTACGAAAAGTAACTTAAATATATTCGTAAATGTAAGATTTAACACATGTCATGTGAATTTTACGCCGCGTGAATTGAGTCCAATAAGAGAATCAATTCTATGGTCCACGCGCCAAGGAAACACTCTTTTTCATAACGCGCCAAATATAGCTCAATTTCAGAACCAGTCGTGTGCGTTATATTGGCCTACTCGTAAACTGAAGGATGCTCGTTCCATGGGATAGTATTTCTATGGTCAAACCTCTGAAAACCTACGTACTGGTAGACTATGTTGCTATCATTATCGCTTCGGAAAAAAGGCACGTAAATGCATAAATCCTTGTCAGCATTTGGAAAACTAGCTGGCTCGTCTGTGTCGACGACGGATGGTAGCCACATGCATAGTCTCTTCTTTGTTTATGATAAATTGTCAGGTCTGATATTTCTTGTGGACGGCGATGCGGCAGTTAGTTGTTTTCCAAAAAGACTAGCTTCAACTAGCGAAACCAGTGACATATTTTTATATGCAGGAAATGGTTCTCAGTAACTCAGGAAACTCCAACCTTTGGTTTAAAGCTGTTAGAACTCGATCTCGGGTTGCGTCGTAGGTTCTCTTTCAGGTTTATCATTGCAGAGGTCTCGCATCCTATAAGTGGTGAAGATTTTTTGGAGCGTTTTGAATTACTAGTCTATGTTAAAAATCGACGATTGATCCATAATGTGACCGCACTGGTATCCGAGGGAAATTCTTGTCCTAAACCAATATTGGATTTGACATTAGTTTCTACTCAGAATCCTTATCAAGAACTATTGATAAAATATCCTGGAATTCTAAATTCCGTCCAAAATAATCATAGACAACATAGCGTGACACACTGCATTGAGACATTCGGACCAGTATTTTCAAAAGCACGGCGGTTATCTCCCGAAAAACTTAATGTGGTTAAAAGGGGGAAATGAGAAAATTACGCCCAACTACTTTGAGTGCACATGTTCGTTCTACTGTTATTACTAAGAATCTTATGAATTCAAGCCACATTTTTGTGCGGATTTATAGTGTTCTACGACCTCTTCAGCAGCCTTACCAAAGAGCTTTCCTTGTTATTTCAAGAACCGGTCATTTTTTTTTCCTTCTAGACATTAATTGTCGAAAAACTAATGTATCAATCGATAGGCTCAAGCCGGCTTACATCTTGAAGGAGGAAGCCCCTGATTCCTCTGTACAGTCAACTCGATCTGGCCGCAAGGTTCGTTTTGTGTTGCCATATCAAACTTAATGGATACGTCTTCCACACTGACGGGGGAGTGCTGTGGCTTCCTACAGATTTGAACATCACTAAAATTGTTTGTACGCATTCCACCAATATCATCTGTTTCATATGTAAATACTTGTATATTAACTGCAACCATGTGTTTATATTCATTTGTATATAATTGTCAATACCAGTAACAATCTTCACTGCCTAAGTGTCTTCTGTTGGTATGGAATAAACTTGTTTAATTTTACTTCAGGTGTTGCGTCTCATTGCACCTCCCATACAGATACAAAATTTAGTTGAGTACTCTTATCTCCTGATGAATGTTTGGAGATGGTTAAACAAGTTGTTCCAATGCAATGGGTAGGTAAGCCTGATGAATGTGCAGGAATCGTGTCTTTCTTGTGTTCAGATGATGCATCATATGTAACGGGAGAAAGTTGTGTTGTAGCTGGTGGCGTTTTTTCAAGATTATAAATTTTTCAATGAGTTTGTTCGAATAACAAATCTTGTTTTTTTATGTTTAATCTTTTCCCCTGCAAATTAGCATACTTTGCATATTTAAGTATTAAAAACTATGCAGCAGTTTATGTAACAACATATGTGTGATGCTAAATGATGAATATAGAATTTTTCATAAAATATGATATTGATAAAAACAAATCATATTTCATATGTGAAAACTATTTTATTTCTTTCTTGGAGTGAAAAAAGATGGTGTTTAATGACAAAATTTAAAAATAAAACATTCATTGTTGTTAATTTTGAACAATGAATATAAAAGGATCAGCAAATGATGATTGATGATAAAAAAAATCTGAATACTAGTATATGCTACATTTTCATGTGTATAATATATTTATATCTTGCCATAGAAAGTTTTACTTTAAAAATCTAAAAAAGAGAAGGTTTAAAAAAATTATAGTAGATTTCAGTAACAAAAAACAAAAATAAAAGCATTTGCAAAGCAGAAAAGGTAACAGAAAACTTATTTATTAATATCAAAATAACAATTTATTTAAAATGAAAACTGGATATATGATTTAATATTATTTTTTTCAAATCAAGGAAAACACAAGATTAAAGAATAAATCCAAATGATAAGAAGATGAAATATTTTTACTTGAAGCTGTAGAAGTTAAATGCCAATAAGAGCTTCTAGAGAAAAAAAATGGAAGAAAATTTTGAATTGTATCCATATTTCTTTTGAAACTATATTCTCTTTCCTACTTTACTCCCTTAATTGCAAAAAAGAAGAAACTTTACTTAGCACGGTTTAAAAAAAATCAAACTTTAATCTTTTTTATGATTTTCACTTTTTGTGTTTTAATGTTTAAATATAAATACTCTGTTTTTAATGTCATGGAGGGGAAACATTTGTTATTAAGCTGAATTCTATAACAGTGAGTACCTTTTGTTACTCTTTTCTGAAGATATTCAAATAAATCATTCAACTGATTTTAGCTTTTTCTTAAAAGAAATAATATTAATAAATCAGCTAAGTTCTTTGTAAACCAGATTCTAATTTAATAACTGACCTTTAAATTCAAGCAAATTTATAAATGTTTTAATATACCTAATTATCAATCTTGTACAGGTAGCGTTACTCCACCCAATACAAATAAGAAAAAAAAAGAACTTGAAAAGGAAGCATGCACAGTTGTGTTATGTCAGTTAAGAAATGTAGATTTTTTCTAATAGTTTTATTACCAAAGATGTTTATCTAACTTAACATGAAGATTAATTTTTTCATCTACCTGGTGGTTGGGCTGGAGGAAGATATTTTTTGCAGTAAGCGAAAAGAAATCAGATTGCAATACTGCTGGATTCTATAGTGTACCTGCAGAAAGCTGCTTCCTATTTGTGAAGGTAGGGTCAGTTTAACCTTCTGACACCTTATCCCGCAACTTCCTCGGGCTGGCAGTAAGTCTATTTTCTGCTCCATTCTGCGATTTCCGCAAGCTAATGGGTTTACTTAATACCTTTAAATCGTTGAATCATATTTGTACTAATAAAGCCTTGTACGTAAATAACAGTTCCCTTGGTTCAACAGTATTTGAACATGTTTTCAAACGTTACCTCTAAATATTAATTTTAAAAAATTCTGCAATCAGAGGGTTATTTCGTCTACTTCTTGTTTGCATGTGATTGCTCTAAGGCTTGGTTTGATTTAGACTTTTCTGTACTTTAAGGACTGTTGTAGTTTTTACTGGTATAGTGGTGCGTAATAGTGAGTTAAATTGGTACAGTTAAGGTGTTGAAAAACGAATCTTTGCACAGTGTCACATGTAATATTTTAAGCAGTTTATATATAAGTAGAGTAACTGTAAATAAAATGTCTGAGGAGACTAAGTGTAAATTACGAAACGCTAACGCTAATCCTGACAGTTTTAGTCTGCCTCAAGATATTAATTTCTTTAATTGTAGTAGAGTAGCAGTCAAGGTTCCTGCATTCTGGGGGAGTAACGTTAAGTTTGTATTTCGCGCAAATTGAGGCTAATTTTAAGATTGTGTGAATAGTGAACGAACAAACAAAATTTGACCTTTAGTTTCATCACTTAATCCACAAACTTTGACTCAAATCAGCGATTTACTGTAAAGTCCACCTACAGACAACCCTTATAATGCCCTTAAAAGCAGACTTTTATCATAGTTTGAGGTTTCGCAGAATAATATAAAGCATAATAATAAATTTAAAGTATTACTTGAGGACCATGATTTGGGAGATAGAAAGCAATCCTAATTACTGCGTCAAATTTAAGAGTTAAGTGAAGGACTGATAGATGATACTCTTTTGAAAAACTTATGGCTTAATAGACTTCCAGTTAATATTCGGACAATTTTGAGCATTAAGTCGGAGTCCCTGTCTAAATTGGCCGAGATGGCAGATTGTGTGCACAAAAAAAATTCAAAGGAAGTTGCTGCTGTAAAAGAGATTAAACCGGAATTTTGCGCGAAATGCATAAAACTCCAAATTTCACAGTTGTCGAAACCTTGAATGTGTGTTTTTCATCGCTTAATGCTAAGAAAAGACGTAACAGATCGCGTTCAGGATCTCGAAATCGAAAACGGAAGGATTGACTTCGTTTCTATCATTATAAATTTGGACAAACCTTCAGGAACAGTGGCCAATTCTGAAACTCTGGTTTATAGTCGCAGGTTGCACGTGTAGGACGGGATTACTAAAACGCAATTTTTTGTTGCTACTGTTAGTGATTTTTCGTGCTACCCAAGATCTTATTTGAATGAATTGCTAAAATTGTAGCATAGCACGCTTTCTGCAACAAACGACTCACACATAAAAACTTTTGGCTCGAAGATGTTGAGTCTTGTTTTGGGGTTGGAAGGAACATTGCAGTGGCCCTTTGTTTTAACTGTCATTACGAAACCGATAATAGGTGTTGATTTTTCACAGCAATTTGGGTTGTTGGTTGATCTTGAAAAGCTACGTCTTTTGTATCCAATTACCAATACAAAATATGTGGGTCGAGTTGGATTTTGTGTGAAGCAAAATGTGAAAACAATATAAGGTAGCAGTGAGTATCACGAAATGATAAATCGTTACAAAGGAATCGTTACTTAATAAAGGTAGAAATTACTGAATTCTACCTTTCCTAAATAAATTATACATAATAATTTGCATTTCATACTAGCGAGTGGTCCGCCAGTAACTGCCCATACACGTAAGTTACATCCTACTTAGTTTATGTTCGGCTGCTCAAACTTTCCAAAGATTTATAAAGGAGGTTCTATAAGGGTTTGATTTTCGTGATGATATTTTGGTGTTATGTAAGGATAATAAGGAATATATGCAACACCTGGAGAAAATACTTAAACGTTTCGTAGACTATCGAATTGCCATCAATGAAGCTAAATGCGAATTTGGTAAACCGGAGATTGACTTTCTGGGACACATTACAAATAGTGAAGGTATTTGTTAAGAAGTCGGAAACATTTTATCCAATAGGTGGCGCGCACGACTTGTGTGTTGCACCACCGGGAGACATTATTGCTTCTACTGTCAGTGTAAGTCTTGTGATCGTAATAAAGAATTGGTTATTGTGGAAAGAAGAGTGTAATCCTTTTCGAGAGAAATCAAATCCACACCAGAACCATCAAATCTTTTCGTGATACTGTCCAGATGGTCCGTCGAACGTGCAGGTGAGCTCTCTTTCCAATAATTATTCGAACTTGAGATTCATAAATCAATTTATAATGGAGCCTTTAAAAACGAAAAAGAAAGTGCTAAAAACCGCGTTAACAAGGCTCAGAGATAAAGTTGCTTCGGCAATAAAGGATGCAGATTCAATCGCCTTGCGATTATTTGAATCTAAAACTAGTGATTTATTCAATGACTTAAAGTTATTATTCGATTCAATTTTTGTAACCTGCAAACCAGAAGAGTTAGATGATTTCATTAGAGAGCAAGAAACCATAGACGATTCGATAGATGAATTGAGATTGAATGTTAATCGTAAAATGAATAAAACTGATCCTGAACATTCTATTTCGTCTGTGTCAAGCTGTAATGCAAGTGTTCTGTCGGACGTAAAATTACCGACACTATTCGTACCAAAATTTAATAGTAAAATTGAGAATTGGATCATGCTTAAAGATATGTTCGTCGCAAGTGTAATTGGAAATAAATCCATTTCAAACTCCATGAAATTACAGTATCTTAAAGCTAGTTGTAGGGATGAAGCTTTGCGAGTTATACAGTCAATCTCTATTTCTGATGCTAATTTTGATATGGCATGGAAGCTTTTAGAAGAGAGGTATTCAAATAAACGGGAACTATTAAATGTCATAATCAAAAAAAACTTTTGAATCAACCTAATATAAGTGAATCATCTAGTGTCATCTTAAATTTAATCAATATAACGAACGAGTGTATTCGATCTTTAGAGGTTCTACATTGTAAAGTAGAAAATTTGTCAAAAACAATGATCGTGTTTATAATTGTTGAAAAGCTAGATAAATCAACTCGTTATTGGTGGGAGAAAGAATTGAATAATTCCGAAGACTTTGGTACTTTAAAGCAATTACTTTCGTTTTTGCAAAGCCAAGCGAGAACCCTTCAAAACAGTAAAATAAAAGAAGTAAAAAAGAATCATAATTTTCAAAATAAAGTTACGAGTATGGTTTCAACATCTAATACAGAAGGTACAAAATTCAAATGTGTAAAATGCCAGAGAGAAGAATTTCACGGACTGTATAAATGTCCAGAATTTATAAATCTTTCTGTGAAT